>JASPKP010009513.1:0-7500 GCA_030674155.1 Stramonita haemastoma
ACTGTGTATCTGTGTGGTCAGATACAGACAGACAACAGATAGACATGTGGGCTCTATGAACTGTGTATCTGTGTGGTCAGATACAGACAACAGACAGATATACGGCTCTATGACATGTGTATCTGTGTGGTCAGATATAGACAACAGACAGACATGTGGCTCTATGACCTGTGTATTTGTGTGGTCAGATACAGACCTGTGGCTCTATGACCTGTGTATCTGTGTGGTCAGGTTCTGTGGCCCGGCCACCACAGTGGAAGTCCCCACAGCCGGCCCCCCACGAAAGGTGCTGAGGTCCCAGGGGCAGGGTGTGGCGGAGACGGGACTCCGCTACTCGTCGCTGGTGCTGACACCCACCCAGGTGACCTTGCTGAGCAGACAGCCGGAGGCACAATACCTCTACCTAAATGGTCCTCCAGGGACGGGGAAGACGGTATGCCTCTACCTCAAGGCCCTGCTGTGGCTCCAGCAAGGCCGGCGGGTGGTGCTGGTGAGCGGTAGCGTACAGAGTCGTGCCGTGAGCCTGTTGCTGCAGGAACAGCTGGTGAGGACGGCGGGGCCAGCAGCCGCCATTGATCGCCACTGCTGTGACATCCATGTCAGGGGTTTTGATGCTGCGGCAGAAGTGAGGAGACTCCAGCAGCAGATGGGCCATGGCCCCTTCTCCGTCATTATGGATGAGTTTGGTACTGGCGGGTCAGTTCTGTTCTCTGGATAGTTTACTGATTTTACTACTCTGTGTGTGTGTGTGTGTGTGTGTGTGTGTGTGTGTGTGCGTGTGTGCGTGCGTGCGTGCTGCGTGCGTGCGTGCGTGCGTGCGTGCTGCGTGCGTGGTGCGTGCGTCGTGCGTGCGTGCTGCGTGCTGGTGCGTGTGTGTTTTCAATTTCTTTGACGTCTTTTTACAAATTGTGATATTAGACGGAAATGAGGGAGAGAGAGACAGATACAGAAAAGACAGAGGGGGAAGGGTGTGTGAATGTCAGGGGAGGAGAGTGTAGTTGGTAATGTATGGAAGATGGAATTTCAGGGGATCAATAGGGCCTACATGTGGATTGATAAAAAAAAAAAACCGTAACGTTACTTACCTACTAAACTACAATGAACAAAAAGGAAAATGCAGTTCTAACAATTCCTAACAAAAACAGTAATTCCAACGAAAAAATGTGAGGCAATTTCACCTGAGAAAAAAAGTCGTAAGTAGCCTCCATCCCCCCCCCCCCCCCCCCCCCCCCAAAAAAAAAAAAAGAAACACCACCAACAATAACAACAAAAAATTATTAAAAAAAAAATAAAATAAAAAAGCTACCCCACCCCACCCCCAACAACAACACACAAAAAAGAAAAAAATCAAACATGAACAAAAAACCACCCAACCCCCAAAACAAGAACGAGAATTCCCAACAACAGCAACCAGAAGCCAGTTATGAACTATAATCATCCCCCTCTCTCTTCCCCAAGAAGCAAGCAAAATAAACAATAGGTATAACAAAAAATCCTGTGAACAGGAGACCTATTGGAATCCCCAAAAGTGCAAACAAGAAAGAAAAAAGAAACTGGTTTAGAGTGTCTTTCAAGTCCAAAGCAATCACAATAACTAACCAAACTGGACTATGCATCAGCGATTTAAAAAAAGTCATAAATAAGTGGCAGAATGTTGACTATAGCTGATGGAGAAGATGCTATCAAAACGGGAATATGCCTTTTTAAACTGCAGCATGTTAATATATGATCTACTGTTATATTATTACCGCACATGCAAAATGCATTTCCAGCATATTTTGTCTTGAAGCAATTCAATTTCCATTAACAAGCTAAGGAAACAATCTGCTTTGAACAATATATATCACGTTCTCGTGTTTTAACAAAAGACTCAAATTTCCGTAGTTCTTTGTGTGCATCTAGACAGCCAAGCCTTCTTTCCTCACAATGAAATAAATTTCGTTGTGATTTTATTATGACATGATAAAACTCTTGTAGTAAAAAGGGAGTACTAATTGTGTCACCTCTGATGAACCCTTTGCTCTTTTTTTTCGCTAGGATGTCAACTTTTTCATTGTAGTAAAAACCACTGTGAGATGGAATCCAACAGAAAGTTAATTCTGAGCCTTTTAAACATAAAAGCTGAATCAAATGGCAAATGTCAATGACAACTTCAGATCTAACTTTTGTTTGCAAAGAACTAATGGCATAAATTACTGATTTAGAGTCTACACAAAAAGAATTTGAAAAATGGTTTTAGAAAAACTGACGAAAAAACGTAGATCCATCAATATTGCGACTAGTTCCGCTGTAAATATTGATATACCTTCACCAAGATGAAATCGGTTTTCGGATTTTAGATCTGGTATATAATTATAAGCAGCACCAGCGTTATTGTTTAATACTGAGCCATCTGTGAACACTTTTAAATGATTAGGATAGTTGTCTTCCAAATGAATCTTGGCATGAGAAGATACTAAATTTATATTGTCCTTTTTCGCTATATCAATGTAATTGATATCAAAGATTGCTCTATTTAACTCCCAGAAGGGAATGGGGGGCAGTGCATCCCGTTGTGCTACATTTCCTGTTGGATCTAACCCACAATTTGTAAAAACCTTTGATGTGTATGTTCTCAAGGTGGTATGTGATGATATAATCTCGCTCTCTTAGGAAAATCGTTATCAGACTTAAGATTAATCAAAGATTTCAAATCATTTTGAACAGACAAACTTCGCAACCAAAATTTACTTCAAGCAACACTCCTATAATCTTCCATTGGTAAAACCCCTGACATACTGTATGCTTTTTAAACATGAAGCATGGATAGGTAGGCCTAGAGCAAGTTTATATGCCCTGCAGTCTATGCTTTGGAGTTTTTTCAAAAGATATTTTGGGGCACTAGAAAAAAACTTCCTCGGCAGAAGTTAATTTCGAAGGAATTAAAGATGTTGAAAGATGCAACAAGGTAAAGATATCTTGGCCCCGTGGCTGTTTACTGACAATTTTCAAAATGCTCAAGCTTTTTCTTGCTTTAGTAAAAATATATTCAATATGTTTATGCCATGTTAATGTTGATATTAGAAACACTCCAAGGAATTTAACTACTTCTTTATAGTGTAAGATTCCACCATTTATTTTAAAACTTGGCATTTCCGTTGGATTTGCTTCATTATTAAAGAGCATCATGTGATTCTTATCATTTGAAAGCTGTAATCTATTTTCGGTCATATACTTAGCTATAGCATTTAAATCGATCTATACATTTTTTGGGGTATAATTCAGAGACCTAGCAGGCGTGTTCTTTTTCATCACAACTTTCATCCATACACATATATCATCGGTGTGTGTGTGCGTCTTTAATTCTTTGATGTGTGTGTGTGTGTGTGTGTGTGTGTGTGTGTGTGTGTGTGTGTGTGTGTGTGTGTGTGTGTGTGTGTGTGTGCGTGTGTGGTGTGAGAGAGAGAGAGAGAGAGAGAGAGACAGAGACAGAGACAGAGACAAAGACAAAGAGAGAATTATAACAACGATATTGATCAGAAGAGTGACAAGAGTGGTAATCTATTTATTTAAATGATAATAGTATTATAATTATAATAATGATGATGATTATTGTTGTTATTATAATACTGATAGTCATGATGGTCATGATGATGATGTATGCAATGTACAGATCTATATCGCTGAATCTTGTACAACAACAGAATGACCAGCTATGGTCTGCGTGGTGGGCGAGGCTCTAAACAGCCAGAGTGGAAGAATAGTGTGTGTGTGTGTGTGTGTGTGTGTGTGTGTGTGTGTGTGTGTGTGTGTGTGTGTGTGTGTGTGTGTGTGTATGTGTGTGTGTGTGTGTGCGCGCGCGCGCGCGTGTGTGTGTGTGTGTGTGTGTGTGTGTGTGTGGTGTGTGTGTGTGTGTGTGTGTGTGTGTGTGTGTATGAGACAGAGAATTATAAAAACGAAATTGATAAGAAGAGTGATAAGAGTGATAATCTATTTATCAAAATGATAAGAAATAATTATCATAGTGATGATAATTATAATCATGATGATCATGATACTACTACTACTACTACTACTACTACTACTACTACTACTACTACTACTACTACTACTACTACTAACTACTACTACTTCTACTAACAGCAACAATAATAATAATGACATTAATGATGATGATGATGATGATGATGATGATGATGATGATGATGATGATGATGATGATGATGATGATGTATGCAATGTACAGATCTATATCGCAGAATCTTGTACATGAACAGGATGACCAGCTATGGTCTGTGTGGTGGGCGGGGCTCTAAACAGCCAGAGTGGAAAGACAGGACTGACTGTAGGGATGTGGTCACTGTGAAGTGTGCACCTCCTCTGCTGTGAGTGGAAAGACAGGACTGACTATTCATTATGTAAATTATGTTGTTTTATGTCACACTGCCTGTAATGATAACATGGTAAAGAGAGCAGACTATGAGAGTTGCTGTTGTTGTTGTTGTTGTTGTTGTTGTTGTTGTTGTTGTTTGTTGTTGTTGTGGTGGTGGTGTGGTGGTGGTGGTGGTGGTGGTGGTGGTGGTGGTGATGATGGCGGTTGCGATTGTGGTGGTGGTGATTGTTGATGTTTTTTTGTTGTTGTTATGTGTGTGATTGGTTATTCCATGTGACAACAGGAGAGAGAGAGAGAAAGCAGACCGTCAGTGCAGTGCTACAGAACCCCAAGCTGTGTGCTGTATGCAGCAGACCTCACTGACCCTGTAGACAGAGAGAGAGACAGAGAGAGAGAGATCTCTGTCAGTGATGACGCTTTCTTCACCTGCAGTCACGCCTTGTCTTCTCTGTTGCAGTTACAATGACAGTTACATCGCGTGGCTGACAGAGGTCCGTGCCCAGTTACCTGACGTCACTGTGTGGATGGCTGGTGTCTACACATTGAACAGAAGGCTGACACAACAACAACGACAACAACTGTCACCCTGGCTGGAGGTGCAGACACTGCAGGAGTCTCTGCGCTGTCCGCCCACAGTGACCACAGTCCTGCAGGAGTCACCTGCTATACATTTCTTCAACTCCATCCTCCCGTACACTGCCCCCCAGCACCCAGTGGCCACACAGGGCCCCCCAGTGAAGAAGATGCGGCATGAAGGTCAGCCAGGTCACAGCGGTGTTTATCCTTGGCACTGTGTCAGGTGTGCTGAGGATGTCTGTGATGTCATCACCTGTCAGCTGCGTGTGGGACAGCCAGGTAGAAACTGCCTCCTCCTCTTCATCCTCTTCCTCCTCCTCCTCTTCCTCCTCTTCATCCTCTTCCTTTTTATTATCGTTGTCATTGTCATTGCCGTCATAATATTACAAAACATTATAATTCCATGCAATACAGTACACACGCACACACGCACGCACGCACGCGCAAACACACACACACACACACACACACACACACACACACACACACACACACACACACACACACACACACACACACACACACACACACACATTTAGTAAAGCTGACAACTCAGGTCAAATATCAGTTTGCAAGGCGGAAATGTTTGTTAGCAACATTTTTTGACATAACTAAGGCTTATGACCAGGTATGGCATTCACGTTTACTATATAAACTCCAGAATATTGGTTTGTCAGGGCAGATGTATGGTTTCATTAAAAGTTTTTTAGAAAACAGAAAAATTCAGGCTAAAGTAGGAACTACATATTCATCTACAAGATCACTACAAATGGGTATTCCACAAGGTTCCGTTATTGCTCCCATGTTATTTAATATCTTAATGCATGACCTGCCAGACAATCTTTCAAAAAATGTAGAATTAGCTCAATATGCCGATGATATATGTGTATGGATGAAAGTTGCGATGAAAAAGAACACGCCTGCTAGGTCTCTGAATTACACTAAAAAATTGTATCAAAACGATTTAAATGCTATAGCTAAGTATATGACCGAAAATGGATTACAGCTTTCAAATGATAAGACTCACATGATGCTCTTTAATAATGGAGCAAATCCAAGGGAAATGCCAAGTTTTTAAAATAAATGGTGGTATTTTACACTATAAAGAAGTAGTTAAATTCCTTGGAGTTTTTCTAACATCAAAATTAACATGGCATAAACATATTGAATATATTTTAACTAAAGCAAGAAAAAGCTTGAACATTTTGAAAATTGTCAGTAAACAGCCATGGGGGCAAGATATTTTTACATTGTTGCATCTTTCAACATCTTTAATTCGTTCGAAATTAACTTTTGCCCAGGAAGTTTTTTTCTAGTGCCCCAAAATATCTTTTGAAAAAACTCCAAAGCATAGACTGCAGGGCATATAAACTTGCTCTAGGCCTACCTATCCATGCTTCTTGTTTAAAAACATACAGTATGTCAGGGGTTTTACCATTGGAAGATTATAGGAGTGTTGCTTGTAGTAAATTTTTGTTGCGAAGTTTGTCTGTTCAAAATGATCTGAAATCCGTGATTAATCTTAAATCTGATAACGATTTTCCTAAGAGAGCAAGATGTATATCATCACATACCACCTTGAGAACATACACATCTAACGTTTTTACAAATTGTGGGTTAGATCCAACAGGAAATGTAGCACAACGGGATGCACTGCCCCCCATTCCCTTCTGGGAATTAAAGAGAGCAATGTTTGATATCAATTACATTGATATAGCGAAAAAGGACAATATAAATTTAGTATCTTCTCATGCCAAGATTCATTTGGAAGACAACTATCCTAATCATTTAAAAGTGTTTACAGATGGCTCAGTATTAAACAATAACGCTGGTGCTGCTTATGTTATACCAGATCTAAAATCCGAAAACCAATTTCATCTTGGTAAAGGTATATCAATATTTACAGCGGAACTAGTCGCAATATTGATGGCTCTACATTTTTTCATCAGTTTTCCTAAAACCATTTTTCAAATTCTATTTTGTGTAGACTCTAAATCAGTAATTAATGCCATTAGTTCTTTGCAAACAAAAGTTAGATCTGAAGTTGTCATTGACATTTGCCATTTGATTCATCTTTTATCTTTAAAGGGCTCAGAATTAACTTTCTGTTGGATTCCATCTCACAGTGGTTTTTACTACAATGAAAAAGTTGACATCCTAGCGAAAAAAGGAGCAAAGGGTTCATCAGAGGTGACACAATTAGTACTCCCATTTTCACTACAAGAGTGTTATCATATCATAATAAAATCACAACGAAATTTATTTCATTGTGAGGAAAGAAGGCTTGGCTGTCTAGATGCACACAAAGAACTACGGAAATTTGAGTCATTTGTTAAAATACGAGAACGTGATATATATTGTTCAAAGCAGATTGTTTCCTTAGCTTGTAGATGGAAATTGAATAGCTTCAAGACAAAATATGCTGGAAATGCATTTTGCATATGCGGTAATAATATAACGGTAGATCATATATGTGACGCTCCACCACATAATGAGACGGAGTGCACATGAGGTCAATTTTTAGTTATTGACATGTTATTAATGTGCAATAA
>JASPKP010009514.1:0-10272 GCA_030674155.1 Stramonita haemastoma
CAAACACGCAACAACCCCGCACCACACCAACGCCGCACGCACTCAGCGCGCACGCACCCACAAACACACCACACTCACGCATGTTTACATACACACAAAACACACACACACACACGGGGGAAAACATCATATACTTTTCCCTTTACACATACACTCAAACACCACATACACACACCCCCCCCCTCCCCCTTCCCTCCACACATACTCACGGTACACACACACACACCACAACCACACACAACACACACACAACACCCACACCCACACTTTTGGGGTCAAGCAATGGAGTAATCTGAAAGTATTTTCAAAAAGGGGCTGTGTTTGTGTTTTGGTGTGTGTGTGTGTGTGTGTGTGTGTTCGCGCGCGCGTGAAAGAGACAGACAAAAACAGACAGACAGACAGACAAGAAGGGAGGAGGAAAAGGTGTTCATTTCTCCTGATATCCTTTTCTTCTGCAAGATGATAAGCACACAGGTGCCTGTCAGTTTTATTTTCCCTCATTCTACAGCTGGAGCTCCGAGTTCGCCGATGGTAAAAATTTTGCATATGCGACAGTTTTACCCACCATTAGGGTAGCCGCATTCCGATTTTAAAGGGAGTATCCTGAATTAAAAAACAAACAACAAAAAAACAACAAACAGCTTTGTGCTTGAAGCTTATCTGATTTTACATTGTTTAGACGTGACAGTATAGCTCAGTGGTCAGAGCACTCGCTTTTCCCCAAGCTAGTGTTAAGCAGCATCGAGCGTGGTTACCAAGTGGATAGTGACCATTTGCGCGCCTTGGCTTCGGTACAGTCCCCCCCCCCCCCCCCACAGTTCACCCAACTGTAAAATGGGTACCTGTCCTCTTTGGGTCGGGAAAGGTAAAGCAGCGAGGGAGAGGAGATGGGCACCGCCCTCAACATGTTGGCCCCTAAAAGCTGAGGTCTCTGATGCCTTGCTCCCCTACGATCACATAGGTACAGGGACACCCTTCACCTTTACCTAGAGGTGGACTTCATGAAAAAATTATTGCGCTTTGGATCTCTCTCTCTGTTGCCCCCTCCCCAACTGCACCCTTTAAGGTATATATAAAAAAATAAAGGTAAATATCTCCCATTACCTATGCAGTCGTTGGGGAACCAGGTGTCAAATTCTTTTTTTTTTGCCAAAAAAAAATTGTCAAAATCGACCACTTAGCGACCCCGTCCTCTTTGAAGTATACTGTTTAAACGTGTGTGCGCAATATGTTCTGTGTGCCTTCGCACACGCAGCCTCGGTTTATAGTCTCACCCGAAGGACTTTCGGAAGACAGGAGTAAGCACTAATGTTAACTCCTGTGGAAAAATACCCCCTTGAACAGACGTCTCAGTGGTGGCTCTAATCCGGGTTCAATCCCGGGCATCAAATTGTGATTGCAACCCTCTAACTACTACTCTATCCTGTTTCTCTGGGTTTTTTTTCCCCTAAAAAGGCCAGAGAAAAACTACAAAAACCTCTCATTGGTACAAAGAGTAATTTTTCTTCTTCTTTTTTTTTTAACTAAAAAGCAGTCTGAAGAAATGCATGCCGTGTTCTTATTTATAGCTTACATACAGCTTGCACAGATCAACACCTGTAATTCCTGTTTGTTATAGGCTATCACTTTCACAGACATTTTACCCACTAACACACGTCGATACCCCCCCCCCCCCTGCGCACACACACACACACACACACACACACACACCACACACACACACACACACACACACACCCCACACACACACACACACACACACACCCGCACTGTCACACTCACCCACTCCTCTGTCTTAAATAACAAAAACAACAACCCCCAAAAAACAACAACAACAACAAACAAACAACAAACAAACAAACAACAAACAAACAAACAAACAAAAACACCTTCATCTTTTTTTTTTTGCTTGTGGTTTTGTTGTTGTTGTTTTATATTCTTTTCATAATTTCGAGAAGATGGAAGAATCACATATCACTATTTTTTTTTTTACATCCATTCACTGTGTTTATGCGGTTTAGTAAATCTTGTCATCCGCTCCAACCGGCACACTGTGACCTACTCTTTCAAGAGGCGAAACAGGTTTTCTTTTTCAAGTATGCGCAAGATGTTCTAATCTCCGCTGGGACGTGCATACAATTACAACAACAAACAAAATGAAACTACTACTACTACTACTGCTGCTGCTGCTGCTGCTGTGCTGCTGCTGCTGTGCTGTTGCTACTACTACTATCTCACTACTACTACTACTACTACTACACTACTACTACTACTACTACTATTATTATTATTATTATTATTATTATTTATTATTATTATTATTATTATTATTATTATTATTATTGCTACTACTAATGCTAGTACTAGTACTACTATGTCTACTACTCCTTCTCCTACTACCACCACCACAACCACAACCACTACTACGACTAACTACTACTACTACCTACTACTACTACACTACTACTACTACTACTAAATACTACTACTACTATTCCTACGCCTACTCCTATTATTACTGCTGCTGCTTCTGCTGCTGCTGCTACTGCTACTACTGCTGCTGCTGCTATTACGACTACTACTACTACTACTACTACTACTACTACTACTACTACTACTACTACTACTACTACTACTCTACTACCATCCTCCCACCGCCACCACTACTACCACCACCACCACTATTGCTACTACTACTGCTACTGCACTACACTAACACTACTACTACTACTACTACTACTACTACTACTACTACTACTACTGCTGCTGCTGCTGCTGCTCGCTGCTGCTGCTCGCTGCTACTCACTACTACTACTACTACACTACTACTACTACTACACTACTACTATTACTACAACTACCACTAAATTCTACCTACTACTACTACTACTACTACTACTACACTACTACTTTAAATAACCCCCCACCACCACCACATTGCTCTTCTGACTAAGCTACTTTTTTTATAACTTCTGTCCTCCTCCCCACAACGTAAAAAAAAGCTTTTGGGGGGGGGGGGGGGGGGGGAGGAAGGAAGAAAATCTCCCGAACAAGACAAAATTTGAACACACTGCGCCCCCCCGCGGGACGACAAAAAAGGGGGGGGTTTTTTTATTTTAAAAGACGGCATGTATTAAGCAAACAAGAACGGAGGAAAAAGGAAAACCGGGTTAAACCCAAAAACCCGGGGGTTTTGTTGGGGGTGGTGTGTTTGGGGGTGTGTGTGTGTTGTGGGGTGTGTGGTGTGTTTTGTGTGTGTTGTGTGTTGGGGTTGAAAAAGAAAAACCCCCATTTTTTTTTTTTTTTTTTTTTTTTTTTTGGGGGGGGGGGTGAGGGTAAAATTTTTGTTTGGTTAAAAAATTTCTTTTTAAAAAATTTTTTAAAGTTTTTCCCTTTTTTTTTTTTTTTTGTTTTTTGTTTTTTTGGTTTGTGGGGGTTGTGTGTGTGGTGGTTTGGGTTTTTGGTGTTTTTGTGTGGGGTTTTTTTTTGTTTGGGGTTTGTGTTTGTTGTTTGTGTGGTTTGTTTGGGGTTTGTTTTAAATTTTTTGTGTGGTGTTTTTTTTTTTTGTGTTTTGGGTTTTTTCTTTTTTTTTTTTTCCTCTCTCTCCCCTTTTTTTTCCCCCCCCCCCTTCCCCCCTTTTTTTCCCCCCCCCTCCCCTTTCCCCCCCTTTTTTTTCCCCCCTTCCCTCTTTTCCCCCCCCCCCCCCCCCCCCTCCCTCCTCTCCTCCCCCCTTTCCCCCCCCCCCCTTTTTTCCCTCTTCCTCCTCTCTCCCTGGTTTTGGGGTTTTTTTTTTTTTTTTGTGATGGTGTGTGTGTGTGTGTGTGTGTGTGGTTTGTGTGTTGTTGTTGTTGTTGTTGTTGTTGTTGTTGTCCCCGGTTTCCGGCCCCCGGGTTCGCCCGTTTTTCTGTTTCCCCCCCTGTCCCGGGCCTTCTCTTTCTTCCTTTCCCCCTTTTTTTTTTTCTTCCTCTCTCCCCTTCCTTTTCCCCTTCCTTTCCCCCCTTTTTTTAGTTATTGTTTTCAATACCTTACCCTTCCCCCCATGAAAAGGGTAAAAGTTTTCCAAAAAAACCCCCTCCCCTTTTCCCCCCCCCCCCCCCCTCCTCCCCCCTTCTTTTCCTTTTTTGGGTTTTGTTGTTTGTTTTGTTGTGTGTTTTTGTTTTTTTTTTTTTTTTAGTTTTTTTTTTTCGTTTGGGTTTAGGTTTTATCCCCCCAAATTTTTTGGGGGGGGGGGTTTTTTGGGGGGTTTTTTTTTTGGGGGTTTTTTTTTTTTAATTTTTCTTGGTTTTTAAAATTCTCTTTTTCGGGGTTCTTTTCTAAAAATAAAGGGAATTTAAAAACAAAACCTTAAAAACAAACCCAAAATTTTTAAAAAAAACTTTTTTCCTCTCCCCCCCCCTAAAAAAAATTTTTAAAATTTTTTTAACACTTACTTAACTCATAAAAAAAAAAACAATTTACTTAAAAAAAAAGAAATTTTACCCCCAAACTTGTCTTTTCTTTTGGGCCCTTACTTTTCTCTTTCCAAATCTTTTCCCATTTTAAAAAAACTTCCCGGGTTTCCATCCCCCTTTTTTAAAAACCTCAAATTTCCTTTTTTTCCCCTCCCCTTTTTTCCCTTTCCTCTTCCTTGCCTCCCTTTCTTTTTCTTTTTCCCCTATTTTTTTTTTCCTCCCCCCAAGACCTTGCAACCTCCCCGCCAAGTCACCTTGGGGTGATTTTTCCCCTTTAAGGGCGGGACAGCGCTTTTCTGTTTAGAATATGTCAAAAGACGCAGTTGCTTCTTAGCTTTCGACGACGCGAAACGAAATTTTTAAAAACCATTTATGCATTTTTTTTTTATCTATCTATTCTTATGTATCAAAGAAAAGGAATAAGCCTTTTCCGTGTACTTTTTTTTTTTTTTTTTTTACATCAAGTTCAAAAATTGACAAGTAGCTACAACCGCCTAAACTACCATAATGTGAACAAAAATTCACATAGGCCACACAGAGCGGCCCTTGCAAGACGGGCCGGATGACGACAGAACAGTCTGCAGCCTGCCCGCACATAGACATCCAAAGAGGAAAAAGGCCCTCCCCTCACCTCAGGGGCCAAGAAGCTCGTGGAGAGGGGAAACCGCAACATACAGCCGCCTTCGTCGCAGAGCTGGGCTATCCTCAAACGAACGCCAAAAAAGAAAAAAATAAAAACACGCCCGTTTAAAAGAAAAGCCCAAAGCCAGTCTCCCCCCTTTTTAAAGGGCCTCTACACGAGAATAAAACAATGAAAAAAAACTCTCCCGGGGGAAAAAAAAAGAGATGCGCTCTAGAACTCCGTCTAATTGCGACGTAAGTATAAAAAAACCCGGCTTACCCCCCAACCCGCCATTTGGGGCAAGAGCGAACGTTTTTCATGAAAATTTCATGCTCCATCAACCCCCTCGAGAACAGGGCGCAGCCCGCAACCCGACCAATAAAACGTGGGTCATAGATTTTTCAGGGCCCGCCGGGGCATAAACTACCCCCGAAATGAAAGTAACCTAAAGCTGATTTAATGCCTTTCAAATTTTTCCAAATTTTTAAAAAGCGCTTCCATCTTTTTGGAAATTTGTTCACTTAAACTGCGATTTTTGTTCCCGTTTGTGTGAAAACGACAAAAAAAAAAAAAGCGTATTGCCCGGTTTTTCTTGTGCTGCCTTTTTGGCTGAGCCCCGTTTTTTGTCTGCTGCGTGAAGTTTTTGGGTTGCCTTTTTTTAGGTCCCCAAAAAATCGTCAATTTTTTTCGCAGTATAAACCCTCCCTGTCTGAACCAAGCCTCAAAGTGTGGTGTATCTTTTTTATTTTTAAAGGCTGTCACTTGAGCCTTTGAGGTATGGGTGAGTGAGGTGAAAACTACTACTTTCTTTTCTCTTTCTTTTTCAAAGTCGTGGAATGAATGCCCTTTATCATGACTTTACTTTGGATCGTGGAACATGACAATGAAAACTTAAAAGTTGACGGGGACATTATGGCTCGGGTGTAATTTGACAAATGACTGTATTCCGCTTGTATGGTACATTATTTTCCCTTCCCTTCACTTTCCGTAGTCCCCATGGATGGTGGGGGGCACAACTAAAAATTTCCCAAAGCACCTCCTCTTCCACTTAGTTTCCGGGCACTTAAAAAAAAGAAAGGCAGGAATAAATTGCATATTATAAAATTGGGGGTGACACTTGTGAAAACCAACAAATTGTTTTTAAAGCTGACGACTTAAAACAAACTAATATATTTATAATCATGGAACCCAGATGTGGAAAACATCTGAGGGTTTTTTATGTTGATTGAAAGCGACGCATGCTGTCAGAAGAACGGTAAAAACAGGTCACTGTTAAGAAAGAGAAACCTCTAGAAAAAAACAAACTGCTACCAGCAAACCTGGAACTCCCCGTAACTGATTTAAATTATATCCTGATTAACAAAAGCAGTGTGCCTATGTCTGTGGTTTTTGGTTCAAAACTTCCTTGTTTAAAATGACAAAATTTTTGTTTGCATGGACCACCCCAAAAAAAATTTATAGAAGTGGGGGGTACTTTATTACATCAAAATTTTTTTTTCCCTTTGCCAATCGCTAACCATACAAGCATATCATATATTATTTTCCTGGAGCAGTCACAAACATTTAACACGCAAAATGAAACCTAACACAGCAAAGGGGGAAAAACCAAAATACAGACTGAAATAGCCTAAAAAAAAAACTCCTGTCCTACATCAGACAGCGCCAAGACAAGCTACACAATGACAGGCACACACACACACCCCCAAACACACACAAAACAAAAACCACACCCCACAAACCACACAAACCACACACAACAAACCACACAACACACACACACAAACACACACAAAAACCCACACGGACACACAAAAATCCCCCCCCCCCCAAACCCCCAACACCGCACCTAAAAAATACCAAAAGGCATAGAAATAATCCTGAAGCCCCCCCAACCACGCACCCCAGAACCATGATCTGGCAGACTCAGAATAACTTTCACCCCCCATCAACCCGTAGAGAGCATTGCGCTGTTCACTGACCTTTTCCAAATGAAAACTATTTTCGTGGATCTTGCAGGGCGCCTGCCTACGTACACAACAAAAAGGGGCCCAAAAAAGGGATGATTTAATGATTTCCCCATTTCGTCTATCAAAGGCGCTTTAAAACTCTGTGAAAAAAATCGGTCCCTTCAGCTGATTTTTTTTTTTTTTGAAATGAAAATGGTATAAAAAATTTTCTTGGGTTTTTTTTTTTATGTTGGGGTTTTTAAACATCTTTGACGTCTGCTTGTTGTTGGAGAACTGCAGAGTTGGGGTTAACTTGTCTTGGTTGAATGTGTCGAATTAAACGGTTTTAAAGGGAGTGGGTTTTTGTTGCATCCTTATAATAGAGTTACGTTCTACAAAAAGGGGTTTGAGCTTCCCTGGGTTTTAAAAAAAATTTTAAAATTTTCAAATCTGGAAAAAAAAAAATTAAGCCCCTGTCTCTCTAGTCTCTCTTCCCAAAAAAAAATCCCATGCTGGATTTATTCAATAATTACGTAGCCTTTGGTACATTTGAGAATGGCGCCTTCACTTTCTGCAATTTTTTTTGTAAAATAAAAAAAAGTGAAGCAAACGGGGGAGGCCTACCTAAAAAAGGAAAAGTTTTATACAGTCCAAACCTTGCAACTTTTTCCGGGGAAAATGTTTTAGTTATGCTGTGAATTCACTTAAACCGGGTGATTTTCTTTAAACGTGACCCTTTTCATACAGTGTTTTTGTGACACAATGTTCAGGGTTCGTAGAACATTTTATTTTCAAGGGAGTCCTTCATCCTTTTATTTTCATGCATCCTTTAAAAAAATTTTAAATAAAAAAAAAACCCTTTCATTTTTAGGCAGTCAGTTTTCAAAATCGAGGGACTAAAAACCTTTCCAAAAACCCTGGCATCGGCGCTTTGGCTTTGTTTTTTGGTTTTACCTTTTGCTTTTTTTAGTACTTGTCGAATAAAACCGGAAACGGGTCAATTTAAAAAAAAAATATACGCACTGACCATCCATGAATTACCATACTGGGCATAAGGGGGGAAACCCCATTTTATTTTGGAAAAAAAAACGAAATCAAATCGCAAAAACCCCCAATGCCAAGTTATGTAAAAACCGGGGTTTGAGACCCCCCTAAAATCTCAGCGGCTTCACGAGGGAAGGGGAAGGCCCACCATGATCAAACCTTTCGGGAATGATTTCACACAGGGGGTGCTCCAAAAGGCCCCCCTTCAGCCCTCTTTACACGGCAAACACGGATGAAAGGCTTCTCCCCCAGGGTTCGCTTGTTGTCGGGTGTCCCAAATGGCAAAATGTTTTTTTAAGGGTACAAACTTGTTATTTTACGAAAATTGGTTCAAATTTAAAAGTAGAAAGGGGCAGGCGGTGGGGGCGTTCTCCTGCCTAAAAAAGGAAAAACCCTAAAGTTCTGGGTTCGATTAACCATTTACCTTTTTTCTCGTTTGGCAAAAATTGAACTGACTTCAGATCCTTCACTTAGATAAACCCGAGGTCCTTAGTCAATCCGCAGAACATCTTTCGCACAATTTAAACCCGTTTGCCTTTTTGAAGGTAGGGGATTTCCAGTCGGGAAAACAGACCCAAAAATTTAAAAACATAGCACAAGGGGTGGGATCATGCACCACCCCCAAAGTCAGAAACGGACCTAAATGTAAAATTGGAACCTTTAAGCTTAGCCCGGAACGAAAAAAAAAGACTACTAAAATAAATTCGAAAAGTTTCGAAACTCTTTCTTTTAAAAAACAAAAATCGAAATAAAACTGAAGAAACAACTTAAAAAAAAAGCTTTCAGAGTAGATTAGGAAAATTGTTTCCAATAAAGTTGAAATTTTTTAAAAAACATAATAAACATTTTTTATCATCATTATTTTGGATGTGTTGTAGTTAATAATGTTGAAGAAAAGGAAAACGTGACAGCCACTTCAGGGTCAAGTTTCAGTAAGTGAATCAGGGGTTATTCCCCCCTTTTTAAACTTTAGTGGATCCCGTTACCCACGGGGACGGATAACCAGTGGTCAGAGCACTCCCCTTTTCCCAACCCCAAATTTTGTAGTATCGAGCGTGGTTTCCAATAGATGGGGTGACCGTTTGACACCTTGCCTTCATACAGTACCCCCTTCACCAGCTGTAAATGGTACCTGCCCTAAAGATAGGGGCGGGAAGGTAAAAACAGGAGGGAGAGGAGATGGCCCCGCCCCAATAAATGTGGTCCCTGGGGAACGAGGGGGGCTCTGACACCTAACCCCCCAACGACCAATAGGTTTTTAAGAAACCTTTTACCTGTTACCCACGTGGGGCCCCCAGTTTTGGGCCTTTCCTTTTTGGGTGATTTCCAGAACAGCAATTTCCTTTCCTTAAGGTGCCAGAGGGGAACCCTTTGGTCCCCACAGCCAAAATCAAAAATTACACACCCAAACATCTTAGAGCGGGGGCAAAGTATTGGGGTGTGGAGGTGACAGATTCAGTGTAACTTGGGAGACTAGACTTTTTAATTGGTTTATGTTTGTTGTCCCAAATGCTCCCCAAATTTTTCTTTTTAATGTATTTTTCATAGGGGGGGGGGGGGTGGGGGGGGTTGGTGGTGCCAAAAAATGAGGATAAGGGAAGGTAGGGGGGGGGGGGGGGGGGTAAATAAAGAAAAATTTAAAAGGTGTGAGTGTGTGTGTGTTTGGTGGGGGGTTGTGTTGTGTGTGTGTATGTGTAGTGTATTGTTATTTGTAAGTGTGTGGGGAAAATCCAATTCCCCCTCTTCTCCTCTCTCCTCTTCTCATCCCTCCTCCCTTTTCCTCCTCCTCTTCCTCTCTCTCTCTCTCTCTCCACCCCAACCCCTCACACCAACACCCACAACCCCACCCCCCCACCACACCCCACAAACAACCACCCAAACCCCCCCACCAAACCTCACCACCACACCACACCCCACACCCAACTTCACCACCCACACCAAACCCCCCCTTTCCCCAAACCCCTCCCCCCCCCTCCTCCCCCTCCCCCCCCCCCCCCCCCCCCCCCCCCCCCCCCCCCCCCCCCCCCCCTTTAAACCACAACAGAGACACTTCTCACCAGGGCTTTAAAGCTAATCAAAACAGCAGGCCAAAAGAAATTTTCACCAAAGAACCCAACCCATGATTGTCAAAAAACCACAAAAACACACACACCACACACACACACACACAAAACACACACACACAACACACCCCCCACACCAAACAAAA
>JASPKP010009515.1:7500-10272 GCA_030674155.1 Stramonita haemastoma
CTTTTGGGGAGAATGGAGTAAGCACTGATGTTAACTCCAGGAAAAAAATGTCCTCGACCGGACTCGAACCCGGGTCGTCAAATTGCGAGCGCAATGTTCTGACCACTAGGCTATCCGTCCTTCCTAGAGAGAGTGAGAGAGAGAGAGAGAGGGAAGAGAGAGAGAGAGAGAGAGAGAGAGGAGAGAGAGAGAGAGAAGGGAGAGAGAGAGAGAGAGAGAGAGAGAGGAGAGAGAGAGAGAGAGAGAGAGAATGATCTTTATTTTCCAAGGGTTACAGATAAGCATTCGCATCCTTTTTTTTCCATCCGGTCCTTGCCCTGATTTGGGACTATCACCAAAACAAGGACACCGAAAAACGACAAGTACAACAATAACAACAATCTGAAAATTGATAAGATAAAAACACAAGGTAAAGGTAAAGGTGTCCCTTAACCTAGGCGGTCGTAGGGGAGCAAGGAATCAGAGACCTGAGCTTCCCTAGGGGCCAGCATGTTGAGGGCGGCGCCCATCTCCTCTCCCTCACTGCTTTACCTTCCCTGACCCTAAAGAGGGCAGGTACCCATTTACAGCTGGGTGAACTGGGGGAACTGTACTGAAGCCAAAGCGCGCAAAAGGTCACCCATCCAACTGGTAACCACGCTCGACGCTGCTTAACCTTGGCTGGGGGAAAGCGAGTGCTCTGTCTGACCACTTAGCTAGCCCGTCCCTTAAAGAACCAAGCAGTAAGTAAACGAACAGCTCATGACATGTGCATATTCTCTTATTCTTTAAATAAAAAAAATAAAAAGTCCACATTTCCCTGGGAGAAAAAAAACTAAACTGACAACAGCAGATTGCAATGATCCTGCTTTTCATTTATGTAACCTGCTATCCCACAGAGAGATCTACTCGCAAGGTGTGCAAGATGCACACTTACAAGGCCTTCTCCCACTCTATTTTTTATTTGTGTCGGGATATGGGCAGCAGTAATCTATATACCGAACCGAGAAAATCTACAGCTAACTATTTTTTAAAAGTATGCTAGGAAAAAAATCGAACCAATTCAATTTACCATTTTGTTTTTCTTATTTTTTCTATATCCATCGGTACACTTTGCGCTAATGCGCGACGCTTTGAATTCCCTCCCCTGACCCTACAAAACACGGTTGCCTTCTTTAAAACTACTAAATTTCATAACGGCATGCTTTGAGTTGTCTCCCATAGCAAGAACACTGTTGCCTTCTTTGTTCTTACTAAAATTCATAAAGGACCGCAGTTTCAGGGGAGTTAACTAAAGAAACCCACAAAATATCTTACTCGACGAAGAATATAAATATATTATATATTTTTATATTATATTATATTTTATATATAGATATAAAAGAATAAATCAAATCAAATCAAGAATCCTTTCGTGCCAAGCTTTGCATATTCTTATATCATTTATATCCACCAGAGCATAATTCTGACGGTAGATGTCTCAAGATAATTATTTTGTGCGACTTCAGAAACCTATTTGTTTTAAACTCAAAGAATTCATGCCGATACATGGACATTCTAGAGGATGATTTTTTTTCGGGTCAGAATGAATAGTCTTTATTTTTCAAGGGTTACAGATTATGTACTCACATACTTTTTTTTTCGTCCAGCCCTTGCCTTGATTAGGTAATATTAGAAACCCCCCCCCAAAAAAAACAACAACACACACACAAAAAACAAAGAAAAACAAACAAAACAAAACCAACAAAAAACAAACCCCCCCCCCCCCCCCCCCCCACTAAAACCCAACCCCATAACAAAACAAAATGAAACAAACGAAAAAAACAAAACAAACAACCAGACCAAAAATAACCAGAGAGAGAGAGAGAGAGAGAGAGAGAGAGAAGAGAGAGAGAGAGAGAGAGAGAGAGAGAGAGATGAGAGAGAGAGAGAGAGAGAGAGAGAGATTTTATTCTTTTACATCGAGGATAATGGATTAAGCACTCATGTGCTTTTTTAACATTCAGTCCCCGTGTGTATGCAGTTTTGTGTCAATTTTGTTATCCGTTCCCACCGGCACACAATGGCCTACTCTTTCGAAAAGCGGAACGGGTTTTCACGTATGCGTTGCGCACGCGCTCATTGATGTCATCATCATCACCATAGAAAATGTCAGCGTCGTCGTCATCATCGTCATCATCATCAGTGTCTTGATTGTCGTCACCATAAGTATATCATGATTGCCAATGTCGTCAGTGTTATCATCATCAAAGTCATTGTTGGCAGCTAATACTTGAGAATATGTAAGAAATCGTCTATTGGGAGGATGGTGGCAGGATGGTTAAGACGTTCGCCTGCCGACAAGTAAATCGTGAGGTTCTGGGTTCGATTCCCAGGCTCGACCTTTCTTCCAAGTTTGAACTCCCCCCCGCCCCCCCCCCCCCCCCCCCCCCCCCCCACACTACACACACACAAATCGAACTGAATGTCAGTCATTCGGCTGAGACTATAAACCGAGGCCCCCTGTGCGAACGCACACAGAACATTTTGCGCACATGTTAAAAAACCCGTTCCGCCTTTCGGAAGAGCAGGCCACTGTGTGCCGGTAGGAGCGGATGACAACAACAAAAAAAAACAACAACAAAAAACCCCAACAAACCAGCACGCACACAGGTGTGTTTAGACATCATCCCTGAGGAAAAATCGGAGACTTGGGAGTCCCCAGGACGGTTCGGGGCTGTAGGCCGATATGGTAATGCTCTGACGGCTCCTGCGACGGGACTGGAACCATGCGTATCAGGGATTGCCTTTCCA
>JASPKP010009516.1:0-10272 GCA_030674155.1 Stramonita haemastoma
CCCTCCTCTCCTCTCCCCTCTACCAAATCCCCCTTCCTCTCCCCCTCCTCTACATCTCCCCCCTAAATCTTCTTCCCCCCCCCTCCCCTACTCCTCTCCTCCCCGCCTCCCTCCCCTCCCCCTTTCCTCCGTTTTCCCCCGGCCTTCCCCCCTTCCCCTCCTCCCTCCATCTACCCTCCCCTCTCCCCCTCTCTCTAAATCCACCCCCTTAAACCTCTCCTTTTTCTAAATCATCCTCCTCCCACCCCCTCCCATAAAATCTCCCACACTCGGGTCCTCTTCCCTCCCACCCTCAACTTCCCCCCCTAACCCCTCTCCTCTCCCCCCCTCCCTCACTCTCCAACCTCTCCCCCCTCCCCTCACCCTCCCCCTCCCCGCCCTCCCTCTCTCCCTTTCTCTCCCTTTCTCCAACCTCTCTCCTCCTCGCCCCTCTCCATTTTTCCCCACTCCCCTTCCCCCTCTCACCCTCTCCCCACTCCTCACTCAACCTCCCTTCTTCCCACCCTTTTTACTTTCGGTCTTTCTTCTCTTTTTTAACTTCCTTCTTCTTTTTCGTTTTCCTCCCCCTCATTCTCACGGCCCTCTCTCTCTTCTCTCTCTCTCGCCTCCCCCAAAAACCTCCAATCCCCCTTCCTTCCAAACCTCGAATTCCCTCTCCCTCTCTCCTTCCCCCTCTCTCTCTCCCCCTCTCACCTGATTTTAATTTAATGTCAGTCAGTCTGTCAGAAGTTTGTGTGTGCGCCCCGCGGGGCCGCCCGCGCGCGCGCGCGCGCGGCGGTGTGGGGTGTTGTGTGTGTGTTTTGTGTGTGTGTTTGTGTGTGGTGGGGTGTGTGGTGTGTTTTGTGTTTGTGGAAAAGGAAGTTTCTAAATGTCCTGTCACCTCCCCTGCCTGATAAGGTGTTTGTGTGTATTTGTGTGCGAACGCGCGCGTGTGTGTGTGTATTGTGTGTCCCCAAAGAACCTCGAAAGGCTTTGCACGTCTGGCTGTCTAACATAAAAAAAAGAGAGACAGAGACAAAGACAGAGGGGTTTAGAGAGAGAGAGGAGGGAAAGGGAAAAGCGAGAGAAAAAGTGTTTTGTGTGTGTGTGTTTTTGTGTGTGTGTGTGTGTGTGTGTGTTGTGTGTGTGGGTGTGTGCGTGCGTGCGTGTGTGGTGTGTGTGTGGGGGTTTGTGTGTGTGTGTTTTTTGTGTATTGTGTGTGGTGTGTGTGCGAGCGTGCGTTTAAATTTGTGCGTGCAGTGGGGTACGTTTGTATATGTGTATTTGGGTTTTTGCGGATGCGGGGTGTGCAGGGAAAGCTTTTTGTAGGGAATGTGTGCCCCGTGGACCCGCCGGGGTGTGTTTTGTTTGTATTTGCGGCGCTTGTGTGCCGTTTGTGTGTGTGTGGTTCTGCTTCGTCAAAACCCGGCCCAGTCAGTAAGGCCCAAAACGTCCAGGGTTTGCATTGTCTAAACACTTTGCCTTGGGGGCCATGGCACGAAATGAAAACAGGGTGTGCTTTGGCCTGTGTGGGGAATTTAGATGCTTTGGTCGAGAGGGGGTTCCCCACTTTTCTGTGCATTTGGGTTTCAAAAAACCCAGTAGCCCCTCAAATGTTTTCCCTATCTAAAAAAATCATCGGGTTTGGAATATCTCTCCCCAATGTTCTAAAATAATATTCATCAGGTTTCCACGGAAATTGACGGGCTCCTACAGTGTTCTAACTAAAAATATATTCATCGGGTTTGACAGTACCCTTTTCACATGTGTTCTAATATAGAAAATTCATCAGGATTCCCCGGATTGACAGTACTCTCACATGTTTTTCAAACTATATTAAAAAAGGAAATTGACAGTAATCTCCTACATCTTTACCCCTCTCTCTAAATATAAATGTAAAATATTTTTTTTTTTTAAAATTTCCAAAATTGTCTTTTAGACCGTGGGCGGGCCCCCAAAGGGAAGAACCCCCCCGCAACCAGCCCCTCTCCATTTTCCTCTGCCCCCAAACCTTTTCCCTAAAGGGGTGTCACTCACCCTTGGGGCCTGTCCAATTTTGGGAAATGTTTCCCCCATTTTCTTTCCCCTGCCTGCCCTCTTTCTCCCCCTTGCACATTTTCCCTGCAGAATGGGTTTTGGCAATTTGTTGATCTTACAAACAAGCCCCAAAACCAAAAAACCCTTCATTTTTGCATTTTTTGCCCTGGGGGGTCAGGAGACTTCAAAGGGCCTTTGGGCTTAAATTGATTCTGTTTCTCACTTCCCTCTTTTAAATTTTGTGGTTTTGTAAGAGATCCCAAGGGACTCGGCGAAAGCATCTCATCTCTGTGGCCTGAAATTCTCCGTCCAAGCCCGCGGGGGGCCCAAAATGACCCCCAAAACAACGGAATATTGAGATACCAAATTGCGCATAAACCCTGATCTTTGAGCTGAGTCGAGATGTTCCTTTTTTTTTTCCAAATGGCCCTTCAATTTTGTCAGTGCTGTAACTGTCTGTGCAATCCTTGCGGGGTATTTCAGGTTTGGGGTTTCCCTTGTCGGTTAAAACCTGCCCCCGATATTTGAAGCTTTGTACCTTTTTCCAAATTCTAACCACCGACCCGGGTGTTGGGTTGGATCCGTTGTTTGGTTGTTGGGCATAAAAGCTTTTTCTTCTGCACCCCGGAAAACCCAGGGCCCCAAAAGGCTTTTTAAGTCTTGTTGAGGCGTTCCACTAACCTAACTAACTTTTCTTTTTTTTCCCGCCACCCACGATGTCATCAGCAAAACGCAAGTTAAAAAATTGTTCTGCCCCCAAATTTCCGACTGTTTTCCCTTCATGATCTTCCAGTGCATCAGCCCATGTTTCCCTCTAAAAAGGAAGATGTTAAAGAGAGTAGGTGAAAGCAAGCATTTTTGTCTGGACGCCGCTGTCGTCCGGAACCAACCCCAAAAAGCCACCGTTGAAAAAAACTGGGGCCTAGGGGCCTTGTTGTAAGCCCCCTAAAATGACTCTGATCATGTTGGGCACTGTTTTTTGTGCGGGCCTCATGGTACCCCCACAGAGCTTTTTTGGCCAAAAACCCTGTCAAAGGCCTTTTTTGAAATCCACAAAAACATGGAAAAGGGGGTCTTGCTAAAAGGCTGAAGGTAATTCCCCCCCCATAGTAAAATTTTTAAATTTAAAAGTCTGCTCTGTTGTACTTTTTCCCTGCCCGGAACCCTTTCCCTTTTTTCTTCGGAAATTTGCCCGTCTCTGCTTGTAGTTTTCAGTCAATTCTGTAGGATTTTTCAGCATGGCTTTGCTTGGATGACATATCAAGGTATTGGCGAAAAAGTTCAGCATTGTGGTAGGTTGCCTTTTTTTTGGGAAGGGTGATGATAAGGGGTTTGGTGTCCATGGTGTAGGCCATTCTCCGTCTGCCAGATTGCAGACAGTTTATCAGTAGGGTGTTTACCCATGGTTTTCCCCCCCCCTGCTTGGGACCCATTTTCTCCCCGGGATGTTGCAAACCTCCCTGATTCCTCTTCTTCATCGATTTCCCCCTCTTTTCTTCCACCTCTTTTCCCGAAGATGGGGTAGTTGTCATTTTCTGTCGGGGGGGGGGGGACATTCATACCTCTGGAACTCCTGAGGGTTTTTGGTTTTTTCGATCTCGCAAAATTCTGTCCAACTCCCTTTAAAAAATGCCCTGGTCCCTTTTTTTTTAAGATCCCTTTTTATTTTTTTTCTTGTATTTGGGGGGGCTGGGTTTTTTTCCCCTGTTTTTGCCTGTCAAGGGCTTTTTGCTAGCTGGTGTTCTTTATTGCGTTGTTCTTGCTCAGATTTTCTTCAATGTCCGGCACTATTCCCTTCAATCCAGATTTCTGGCCCCCTCTTGATGCTTGTTTAAAATTTTTTTGTTGATTGCCAAAACCCGCCTTTGCTCCTTCCCATCTCATTCTTTTTGTTCATTCTCTTTGTTTTTCACACTGGTCAAGGATGTTGGCTGTGACCCCCCGGGCGCTTTTGATTCGTCGTTTCCTGCCAAGAAAACCACTGGGTGTAAACAGTTATTGCCTTTTTAAAAGGTGTCGACAAACTTGTCAAAAAATTGTTTAAAAAAAAAGGGGGGGGGGGGGGGGGTTAACTTTGGGTTGAACAAGGTGAGGGTGCAAAATTTTCCCCCTATCAGGCTTGGGAAGGCCCCTTTTTAGCCACCTCTAGATCCTTCAGTTTTTTTCGGGGATCGAAAAAGATCCTTGTCCCGGCCCCTGCTTCAATTTTACCTTTTCCCCAATGAAAGGGGAAAGGGCATCATCCACTAAAAACAAAGTCACTTCCAATGTCAGCTCCTGGAAAAAATGCGTGCCCCCTTGCGAGTTTTCGCTGGACGGGAAAAACCTCTTCACCATGGTGAAATCAATCCCGGGTTTTGGGGTTTCCTCCCCTTTAAGGGGTATGCCATTCCATATTTCGAGATCTTTGTGTAAGAAACCCTATGGTTCAAAAAAAAATTTAAAGGGCCCTTTGCAGTTAGCAAATTCCCCGGGGTTTTCAAGCCTCCCTTTCCCCTTAGTATCTTTGTTACAATAAACGCCCACATGTGGGCCCCTCCAGTTCTTCAAAACATCCCTTTTACTTTGGCATTCCAATCACCTTGTACCAAAAAAAGGAAGCTATTTGGGGGTCTGATCCCAAAAAATTCTTGCACTGTTCATAAAAAAGTTTTTCTAAACCCTCTCATCCCTCGGGCTCGATGGGTTGGGGCCAAAAAGCCGGATAAAAGGATGTTGAAAAGGAGTTCCCTCAGGCGGATGGTGATAACCCGCTAAAAGATTTTGGGTTTGCAACCGAAAGACAAATGTTCACAAAAGTCCTTTTGGACCCAGAAAAAAAAACCCCAAAGCATTGTTCATGGTTTTTCCCTTTTCCCCCCGGGAAATATAAGTTTGGGGCCCTTCCTGGGTTGATTTTTTTTTCATGTTTTTCCACGTTTTTTTACAGAGTTTTTAGGATGTTTCCCCAGGGTACCATCAAATTTTATGTGCGAGTTTTTCAAGTTTTTCCCGTTTCTCTCAATGTTTTTAACATTCCCATTTCCCAAAGGTGAAAGTTATTTCTGGCCCTGAAAGTCTGTTTGGTACAACCACATCCCCATTTTCACCTCCAACCCCGGGGGTCCCCAAAATGGAAAAGGGGCGTCCTTGGGGAGCGGGCAAAAACCCCAACCGGTATGGATTTTTATTTGGGGTTTTGGGGCTTCTCCTTTGGGGTATCTTGAGCGAAGGAAGCCTGGCAGGGGCCCATTCCTCTCCAACTGAAAATTTCTTTGGGGTTTGGTTTTTCTCCCCACAGGGAAAAGGTAAAATTTCTGGGTTACATGATAAACCCGTAGCAGAGGGGAAACCCCTGACCTGACCGATTAGGGGTGCACCAGCCCCAATTCTTTGGCCTGCCAGCAGGGTATTTCATCTTCGCTATTTTTCCCATAGCTGGAGGCTGGTGGGGATAGCCCAACCCCGGGCGTATCCAAAGAGATGGGGTGGGGCCCTGGGGGACCACGCCATTAAGGGGCCAGCCCTCCTCCCGACCCTGTTTTATAAAAAAACCCAGATACCTCGGTTTAAACCAAAGACGTAGCAACTCATTTAAACAAAGGGGGCCAAACCAAAAGGGGGGGGTGTTAGCACGGGGACAAATTTAAAGCAGGAGAGGGCCAATTTTCAAGTGACCCCCTGCCGAAAAAACCCAAAAGGGGCCCCCTCCGGCAAACACTAAAAAAACCCCCGGAAAGGGGGAAGGGTATGTTTTGCGCGGTCACTTTCCCCTTTGGGGAAGCGGGGCGTTGTACACCCCCGAAACCCCGAACCCTGCCACCAAAGGGGGTACAGTTTTAAACACCGACAAAACCCCCCCCCCATATATATAATAAAATAAAAAATAAAAAAATTTTAAAAATATTTTTAAAAATATTTTAAAAAATTTATAAATTTTAAAACAACTTCATCAAGGGGTTTTCTTCTTTTCCCAAGCCCTTTTAGAGGGTAGTTAGAACTCTGGGTTTTTTCAGTAGTTTCTTCGTGATGCTTTCGTTTTAGGGAAAAATGGGGGTTTTGAGGGGAAATCCCCCCAACTTTTCAAAATTTTCCTCAGGAGTTTTTTTCCCTTTTCGCATTTGAGAGAAAAAAATACCTGTGCTTTTTTGGGACTGACGCGGAATTGGGCAAAGTTTTTTTTGATGTGTTTTTAGGGGTGGCATTCCCACCCCCCGGGGCAGGTGTGGAGATTTGGGCCTAAAATCGTTTTACCCAAAAAATTGGGTATAATTCCCAAATGGGGGCTGACGGTTGTGGGGTAAACTTCCCCCAGTATTTTTAAAAATTGGGGCCCCCGTTAATAATTTTTTTTCCCCCAAGTTCTTCATCTGGGGATTTTTTTTGAGGCTTCCCCGTTTGTGCATTTGCTAAATTTTTGGGTCCCGGGAAGTTTTTTTCTCCAGTTTTACTCCAATGTAGGTAGGGGGGGGGATCTTGCCAAAGAAATTTCCCTTTGGGGGAGAGGGGGGAAAAAAAGTTTCTTTCCCTGGGGCCTGTTGATGAGGGCAGAGTTTTTTTATTCTCCCTTGCCCAATCTGAGATGGGGGTTTTAATCCTCTTGGATTTTGATTAAGGGCAGTAGATACTTATCCCCCCTTTTTTTTCTGATTGGGACGGAAGTCTCTGGCAAATGCCTGTGGAGTAAAGGGCAGCTTTGGGTTTGGGAAAGTCCCAATGAAGATGGTGAAAGTTTAAGTGAAATAACTTTAAAAAAGAAATAAAAGGTTTTGGTAAAGGAAAAGGGGGTTTTCCCAAACCCCGTTGGTCCGTAGGGGAAACGAGGCGTCAGAGGGCCTCACTTCTTTTTTTTGGGGGGTTTGCATGTTGGAAAGGGGGGCGCCCCATCTTTCCTTTCTCCTCTTTCCCCTTTCCCCGAAAACCCAAGAGGGCAAAGGGACCCATTTACAAACTGGAGGAAACGGGGAACTGTTAAATAAAGCCCAAGGCACCCAAAAGGGGGGGCCCCCCCACTTGGCAACCCAAAGCTCGATGCTGCTTAAACCTTGGCTGGGTTGGGGTCTGAAAAATATCTTGAAGTAAATCATCGATATTCACCCGAATAGCTTGGGTTTTGGCCTTCCCCGCTTGGGCTTGGGGTGTTTGGGGTTTAAACCCGGTATTTAGGGGTCCAAAAAAAATTCTGCTACACACTTTTTTTTTAGCACTTGAAGAAAAGGGGCCCCATCTACCAAGCTTATTGAATGTTTTGCTAAAGTCAATAAAAGACAAAAGGGGCCTTCATCTTCTTTGAAAGCCGTTTTTAAAATGTCGGGTTGAGAAAGGAAACCGGTCTCATGCTCCTTTTTCTTCCTAATCGATGGTGTGGGTTTAGAAAAGTCTTTTCTTTTCCAGGTTGTATTTCGGTATTGGTTGATCATTTGCTCCATGGTTTGCCAAGGCAGCTCAAGAGACTTACGGGGCGGTAGATGTTTTTTTCCTTTTTTTTTTTTTTTTTCCTTTCAAGATGGGGACATTTGGGCTTTTTTCCACGTTTGGAAACCCCCCCCCACACCCGGGGACTGTTTTCAAAAAAAAAACCAGGAGCTTTGCTTGGCTACTCCCAAGATGACAGATCACTCGTTGGTGCTTTTATCTTTCCTGGGACTTCCCCTTCACTCATAGGACAACTCAAATTTGTTGTATATTCAAGATCAGGGGACGGGGTACCAGGGTTAGAGCGCTCGCTTTCCCCCACCAAGGAAGCAGAGTCGAACGTTTTTTTGCCATTTGGATGGGTGACCGTTTGCGTGCCTTGGCTACAGACAGTTCCCCCAGTTCACCACTCTTTAAGGTCGGGGAAGGTAAAGCAAAAGGGGAGAGGAGAGGGGCGCTGCCCTCAATATGCGGGGCCCCTAAGAAGCTAGGTCCTGACGCCTCGCTCCCCTACAACTAATATTTTATGAGACACCTTTACCTTTACCTTTTTTTAAGCTCCAGGTCAAACTGGAGGGACGCTGCTTCTTTACCCTCTTGATTTTTGATCGAGTTGAAAATTTTCTTTGGGGCACACGGGGGATGTTCTTGTGGAAGTTTATTAAGCCGGCAGTTATTTTTTTTCCACGTACAATGATTATTTATCTCCTTTTCTCTTGAAGCATGATTTTGAGGCTCATTTAAGGCTTTGGTCGGGTTCCATGATTTCGGGTCCTCCATTTTAAAGGACCAGCTTCTCCTGCCTAACTTGAAGGGCCTCTCTGCTCTCCTGCTCCTCAAAGATAGTCCTTTGCCCTGTGGAAGGGTTTGTATTTTCTGCTGTCAGTTAAAGTTTCCAGCTGTCGAACAGCTGTAACTAGGGTGCACTCTAGATTTGTCGCCCCAGTTAGGCCTTAGTTTTTCCCGCCCCTTTGGGTCACAGCCCCCCCCCCCCCCCTAGTAGATAGAGTATAAGTTGGTCGCTGTTTGAAATTGGGGTTATGTCATTATTTATTCTTATTCTTTTAATCGAGGAATTAAAAAATAAACATTCATAGCTTTTTACATCTTTCCCCCGAGTAGCATTTTGAAAAATGTCAACTGCCCCACGGGACACAATGGCCTTCCCTTTTAAAGAAAAGGGGAACAAGTTTTTAACGTTGCGAAAGGATGTTCTGCGTGCTTCGCACACGGGGGGCCCCGTTTATAGTCCCCAATCCGAAAAACTTTGGGGGGGGTGGAGTAAGCATATGTTTAACTCCAGAGGGGAAAAACCCCTTTACCAGGAATCGAACCCCGGGCGGCAAAAATTTCCCACGCAATTTCTGACCACTAGGCTAAATCCCGTCCCTCATTACAACTGCAGTGTTATTTCTCTGTGCAGCCTTTATCCCGTGTTGGAACTTGAACCATCTGCCATATTGTAGTTCCCAACTACCTTCTTTCTTCTTGGAAAACCCCCCTTTTCAAATATTTTCACCCAATGACCAACAGGGTTGCAAAAATAGTTTGACAGGGTATAAAAAATCGATCACAACTCAAACACCACCAAATTAAATCCAAGCTCCTAGACGTGCATTCCCAAAGGTGTGGAAGAAAAAACTATACCCGAACAGGGAGATAGTCACATCACTCACTGGGAGCACACTTCCTTGTCACAAAACTTTATTTTTTTTTTTTATATTTACTTATTTAAACCACTTTATGTCACAGAAATCTCACGTGAAAATTGGGCTACTCTCCCTGGGAAGCGTCTCACCACAAGTGCAGCACCACCTTTTTTTTTTTTTTTTCCTTCGAATTCATTAGTTTCCCTATCAACTGGCTTTTTTTCTTCAGAATTTTGCCAGGACAACCCCGGTTGCCGGGGGGTTCTTTTAACGTACCAAAAATGATGATGTGTAACAAAATGGACCTCGGTTTTTTTTTCATCCGAAAGACTAGCACCCAACCATCACTCTTGATCTAATGGATGGGGGGAAAGTTTTTTGGGGGCCCAAACGGGGCTTTTTGGGTGTCTTCTGTGGCAAAAGGCGAGATCAGGATGCTGGCGGTTTCCCCCGGGACGTAGATACATGAATGACTGTCAGGCCTTTTACTTTCCGTCTTCCCCCCCTTCACCTGTCCCGTATCCTGTGGACCGTGGGGCACAAATGAAGATTTTTCAAACCCCTTCCTCACTCCCCCCGGCCTCCCTCCTCCCTAGTAGATCTTTCCACCCAAGGGGTGTCCACTCCTGATGTTTCTTCCCCCGTAACTGTCGCCTCTTCGTTTCCCCCCCCTTACTGTTCCCTTAAGACTGTCTTTGGGGCCTCCAGAAGATCGTGTGACGGCCGGGGCCACTTCAGCTTGCATTGACTGTTACTAGGATCAGTTTTCCCTAATCATCCAGTCTTCTAACCGTTCTCCCTCTGCGTTGAAACAAGATACTCCCCTTGATAGTGGCTGCTAAGTCGCCATTTATAATTTTTTCTGTCCAACGAGAGATTGTAAAGCGGGAAACTTTTTGGGGGGTAGCAGTTAGGACGCAGTCCTTCCCCTGAATGACGCCTTTGATGGGGAGAAATCCTATCAACTTTCCCGATCTTCCAACCTATCACTGGGATTGTAAATAAAAAAGGGGGCAAATCAATCGAGCTGATGACATAGAATTGAAAATCTATCTCACAACAAAGAAAAAGAAAAAGAAAAAAAAAAAAAAAAAGAGGGGGCAGATACCTCCCCGTGTCAACTTGTAGGGTCATTTGGGAAAATTGTCCCTCTGAGGGTGAAGCGATCCATTGCAGGTGATTTCCTGGATACAATGATTTCCGCTCCCCCCCC
>JASPKP010009517.1:0-10272 GCA_030674155.1 Stramonita haemastoma
GTGTCCATGGGTAAGTTGGGGTGCAGTTGAAAAAGAGTTACTATGAAGGTACTAAGATGTCCCGACAAACTAAAAGGGGAGATTTTCGTGTACCACATTACTCTTTCCAAAGAAACTGAGTCGTGATTCCCAGACAAATGTAGTGACTGCAAGTTATAAGAACAAGAATCTTCCATTCCCACCTAGTAAAAATTTTGGTTAAATTTGGGATTTTCTCAGGTTGAGAGAGTCATTTTTGAAAGAATTTATTTTGCACTAGCCATTGAGATAGATGAGTTTCCTAGTTTCTGGATACTGTAGTGTTGGTTGGGGAAACCACTGGCTCCAGATACCTCAGGGGGAAAATTGGTGTGAAAAAAGATTTGGAACAGAGGAAAATTCCTTACCCCGACATTTATCGGACAAGGGGCGGACACGCCACTCGCATCGTTTTTGCGGCACTGAGCACAAAATCGCAAGGGGGGGATGGCGTGCACACACACGGGGAAAACCCGACAGCGATAGAAACCTGGACCTAAATTTTGGCACATCCGTTTCGTCTAAACCACTGACATCCACCACTCATTAAAATACAATAAATTGGCAAGCAGTAGGTACAGTGCTTGGAAATAGAATCTGGCAGGGGTTCGTTTTCTTTTACTGACCAAAGCTTTGCCAGTTAAGTCTAAGTAAAAATTTCACAGGGGGGTGGTAACCGTATGCTGGGAAGGACGATCCTACCAAACCTTTACATCCATTTTGTGCAATTCATCAGATTCATAAAATGCAGTCCTTTTCTATGTCGCATACCTTTTCCGCTTGAATGCACTGTATGGCACAAAATCAAACTTTTTGGTGAGAAGGAAAAACCCAAACCCCCCTTTTACAGTGGTAAAATCACATACTAAGAATAAGCAGCGTCATTTTCCATCCCCACACCCAAAAAGATTGACCGTAAAAAGAGCATTTATGCCACATGGCACTTTGCCAATACTTTTTTAATCCACAGGGATTCTGTACCCCAAATTTTAAAGCAGCGGAATACGTCCTTTCCCACACAGCATGATTGTTGGGGGAAACCCCTTTTTTCCGTTAATGAGGGGAACGTTTTTACAGGGAACTGAAATTCTTCACGGGGGCGTCCAGATTTTTTTTTACAAATGAAAATGAATGTCAGTTTTGCACATTCAAAATCAACATAAACGGGGGTAAAATTTCAGCACTCCGCCATTTCATAGGATTGGTAAAATTGGAAGTGAGTTTTTTATTCTGTGGACAAAAGACATCTGACAAAGGGGAATTGTCTACCCCTTTTTATCTGTTCTTACATATAGGCAAAGAAAGCCCAATTTTCCACCAACCATGCAACTAAACTGTGTTTTGCCTAGGAGTAGATTTTTCAAAAACCGCCTTTTTGATCTGTTTTTTTATCATGGCTAAATCCCCATTCTGCAAACATTCGGATTAGCCCGTGGAAAGAGACCGGGTTTTTTTTCCCGTCCCCGTAAGTGTAGCATTTTACTCAGCTACCTTCCTCGGGATTTGGGCTGCGTAGGACAACCCCCCTTTATCTTTTTCTGACCACATTTTAGGTGTCAGTTTTCACCCAGGTTTTTTTAAAACAGGGTAGAGAAAGGAGCATTTAAACACCCTTCTTTAACTTTACGGGGCCTCAGTTTCAGGGGGAATGAAAAGAAAATGTTTAACCCAGTTTACAATGTGAAAAAAACTTTTGTTTTTAAAATGAAACAGAATGAAGGGGCATGAACGCGGCAGGAATGACAGCAAATCCCCGTGGTAAAAGATAAAGGGTTCTGCCCTAGAATGCAAGAGTACAGCCACAAGCCAGCAATTGGAATGTGGGGAAAAACCACACTCATGCAAAACGAGCAAAGCTTAGCATGACAACGGGTTTCTGGCATGTTAAAATTAAAAGTGGCATTTTTTGACAAAAGGGAAATTCTTCTTTCCCTCAAACCCCCACCATTATATGACCAAGGTAGAATTTGTTGAGTCACCAAAAAGGTTTTTCGCCAGTCTTTGTGTAGGTTTCAAACCAAACTCAAACTTTGGATACCCCAAGACTTCAACAAAAATCCGACATCTTGGTGCCCATTATATAATTTGCTGACAAGTGACACTGTCCTTTTTTAAAGAATAACGAAACTTTTTATGTCTCCCGAAAACCGTTTCTACCCCTTTCATCTTGCGGGTTTCAAAAATAAAAATCGTATGGCCGGGCAGGGATCGCCATTCAGATAAAAACAAATGCGATACGAAAGCCCTTTGAAATTGGGAATCGAAAGACAGTAAACGCTATTTACAGAAAGTTAGGAAACCCAAGACTCCCTTTACACCCTTTTTGGCCGTGAATTTCCTTAACTCATGGGGAAAACAACTTTCAGTATTAAATATGACAGATGCTTGTTTTTCTATAGAATTTTTTCGTGGCGGGGGACGCTACTTTTTTGCTGTCACCTTTGGCAGTGAACACTGTAACCCGACTCCTTTGACTTTCTGTGTTTTTGTGAATGTGTCTTCCAAGCATTATCGTGCAATGTCGCGTCGACAATTGGGAGGGTGTCGGGGTTTACCTTCAAAGGCATTTTTTTGACTCTTTGTTCGATACGGCTTTTCAGGTTTGACTTGCCCAAATCGGTCCCGAGTTTAAGATGGCTGCCCCCTGCCAGGCCTGGGCAGCCGGTCCGGATTGGAACGGTTATCTGACAAGGCTTTATTCCACCTGGATGAAGATAGGGGGACTGTCTGATTTTTTTTTTCACACCAAAAGGACAAAGTTGGCGAACCTTTTGCGTTTGAACCCCCCCACGATCCGCAAGAGTATTGTTTTTTCAGAAGGGGCCCAAAAAAAAACAAAGAAAAAGGGGAAAATTTTTTGTATGGTGCGCCATGTTGGGTTTAAATGTTTGTTTCTGCCCTTCTTTTGTGAACAAAACAAAAACAAAAAAAGAAAAAAAAAAGGGGAAAAAAAAAAAAAAAAAAGAAAAAACGCAATCTGGAACAAGTCAAGGGAAAACAACACAAAAAAACCCAAATACCGTCATAAAAAAAAAAAAAAAAGAACCCAACTGAACGGCATAATTATTAAGAAAAGTCACATCCTAAGTACATTTCCCCCCCCTTTTTCCCCTAAAGTTGCTCAAGTTTTTATCATCTTTTATATTCACAAAAATTTTTATATAGAGCACTTGTGATTTGGGTTTTTAGTTTTTTCAGGGGAAAAAAAACCCAACCACCACGGAAAAGAAAAATAATCCTTTTTTCCGTACTTTTTTTCGGGGTCGGGTAATATACTTCAGCGCTAAATACTGATAGTTTTTGTCTTTCTTTTTGGGTCTCGTTAAACGCTTAGACGGCAGCTATTTTTTTCTGTCATATGAGCGAGAATCGTTGGGCTGCCATTAGGCGCCTGACAAGTCGGGCCCCCACCCCATCCACTCGGCATGAAGAAAATGTTATTTTTTAAGCCCTCGGGAAAAATAAAACAGGAAAATTGGATCAAGAAGGCAAAAAAACAAAAGAGGACAGGAAAAAAAGGAACAAGGCAGAAACAAAGAGGGGGATAGAAAAGAGGGAAATCCTAGGCAAATTTTTTAGAAAGTGGGGATCTTCTTTTTCTGACAGGGGCCCCCGGCATCGCCTGGGGGGAAATCTCTTTTGAAACAATTCTTCTTCAGATTGCTCCTCAAACGTAAAAAAAAAAATAAATAAAACGCCAATAAATAACTAAAAAAAAAGATAAAAATAATAAAATAAAAAAGGGACAGGTCGCATTCATCATAGAAAAACAAAGTCAACTAAAAAAAACCAAACTCTTAATTAAAGCCAACCAATGCTGTTCCGCAAAGGGCAAGGGTGTGTGGGTTTGTTAAACAAAAAACTTTGGGCTAAAATTTTTTTTGTGACGACTGATTTTTGTAGTTAAGAAGAAACAAGGAGTGGGGTTTTTTTGGTTTTTTTTTTTTTTTTTAAGAAAGATTTTGTTTTTTCATCCCTGGTCAAGCGCTATGATTTGTCTTTGTGCAATAGTGCTAATTTTAATCCGTTTTTTTTTTCCTATTGTTTATTTGTTTTAAGGGTGTTTTTTTTTCATCGTTCGTCAAGGGACAGCTCATCCGGACAAAGGCAACTGTACATGCATGTCCTCCCGTATATTATTAGTATTATTACTCCCTATGATGAAAAATTGACCACTTAAATTTTAAAAACCGTTTTTTTAAACACACACACACACACACACCAACAAACACACAACTTCGTTTCCAATTTCACTTTTAAGTGAGTAGTTGGGTCCCCCCGTTGGTATTATTTTTTTAAAAGCAGAAAGGAAACCTCAATTTTTCAGAAGAGAAATTTTTTCACCAATCAAATGTTTTACAATCTATCTTCTGGGTCTCTTTCTTGACTCCCTCTGCTGCTTCGAAACCACCTTTAACAAATAAATCAAGGCATAAACCTCAAAATCAACACTTCTGATCATATTTTTGTTCCCTATAATTTAGCCTTTGATATTCTTGTCAGTAGGGGCAAATAAATGGCACCAACAGTGCCAGCTTTTTTAGAGTCACAGACAGAAAAGTCACAAGTATTAGGTTCATTTTTTATTTTAACGATTAGTCTGTAAGGAACGATGCAAGTTTTCAGTCCTTTTGGAATTTAAACAGAAAATTTCCCCTGTTGAGGAGAGCACTTGTTTTTCTGGGAAACCATTGATTCTCTAGATTGCCTACCTTTCCTTCGGTGGACTATTGATGTATGGGTTTTAGGACAGCCATTTGAAAATTTTTCAAGTGTCATTTTTCTTCGCAGAGGTCGATTTACTTGACGCTTCATCAAAAGGTTTCGTGTTCTATTTGTTCTCGGGGTTCTTTTGGGGTGAAGAGTACCCGCTTTTGGGTTTTTACGTGACAATTTGAAAAATACAAAAAGCGGTCATTGTAGCAACTTTGCAAACGCAACAATTTTTTTTTCGGGCATGGGCCTTTTTTTGCAACTTTTGAAAGAATTGCTTTTGCTTTTCAAATATACTTAAGGCCAGCTCGCCGGGGTGAACTTCGTTGCCGTTTTTTCTCTCTATTTTTTTCGCTGTTTAGACTAATACCTCTTGACTATTGCTGTTTTTTCTTTTACTTAACATAATTTTTCATATTTTGCAGATCAGAGAAGCCAGAGAACACTACCCCTCACGTTTTACCGATGTTTCCTGGGGCCAGCTCGGTGGTCCGCCCCCAAATGAAAACCGTCACTGAAAACTACCTCAATCCAAATTGTAAAAAGTCCATTTTTTTCTTCCCCTTGATCGGGGCTACTTCACGGGTTTTTCCCTTTTTGGACATAACCTTTTCGTTTCTCATCCACTTTTTTTTGACAAACTTTTTAGCGCGTTTTTTTGCCACGATAAAAATGGAATTTGGGGGGGTCTCATCCTCTTGAACCCGAATTTTCTCACCTTGTTCACCAGCCCTTTGAGGGGGTGCTTTGGGGTGCTAGTCTTTCGGAAAACGAAAACCGGGGCCCCTTGACACACTACACATAAGCGCACTAAAGAACTCGCGAGAAAAACGAGTTGAAGAAAAAAGCTGCTCAATGAGAAACAGTTACACATAGGACAGACTTTTTTTGTAAAGGGGGGGCACAAATCTTGGGGCGACCGCGCCGGGGAAAGCACCTAATTTCACCACAAAAAATTTCGCTGCGACTAAAAGTGCAAACAATACAATACAAAAACACGATGATCCAACAGCAGCAACAAAAAAACGAAAAAGCGCACAATGTCGATAGAAACGCCACATCGACAGGAGGAGCAAAACACAACACAACAATTAGAGTGACAACGTGAAACCAAATAACGATAACAACAGCAGTCAGAGCATCAGCCTCCCAAACCTGCCGCAAAAATTACGATGTCATGCCCTTTACAAAACTACAACAACAAAACACAAAGCAACACGATTTTACGCAGCAACGCAAAGGTGGGGGGGAGGGGGGGGGGCGGTTACAGGGGGGATAGAAAAATCTCAGAAAATGCGCATCATACGCTTGCGTCCACACCAACAGAAAAACCAATTTTGTACGCAAATTACAAATTTAAAAGATCGGACCAATGACAAAGCAAGCAGCTTCAAACGGGCCCAAATTTAATTAAAACACAAGGCAAGACTTTTCCTTTTCAATAATATGAAACCATTTTAGCAAAAAAAGGCGAATTTATAAAAACTTTTAAAAAAAGAAAAAATAAACAAAAATCCCAAGTCAAAACTTGACATATGAGAAATGTTATTTTTGTTGTCTTTCCCAGCTTTAACCCAAAAAGGGGGGGGGGGGGGGGGGGGGGGGGGGGGGGGGGGGGGGGGGGGGGGGGGGGGGGGGGGGGGGGGGGGGGGGGGGGGGGGGGGGGGGGGGGGGGGGGGGGGGGGGGGGGGGGGGGCCCCCAAAAATGCAGTTTTTGTCACACCATCAAGGCTTGTCAGGCTGAAGACAACCCATGTAAATCTTTAAGCATGCACCATTTTAATTAGGTTTGAAAGTTGCTGACACAGAAATACCAAAGCCCTTTTTCAGGACCCCCGCTAAAGATGATAGCCGCACACGTCCCAAAATTTTAAGAGAGACCATTATTGTGTAATGACTATTTAACTACTTAACGCTAATTATCTCGTGAAAAAAAAAAATCCCTTTTTGTGATAAATTTTACACCACAGACGACACAGACACACAGTCACAGACACACAGACACACCACCACACAGACACACAGACACAACACACACCACACCACACACACACACACACCACACACACACAACACACACACAACACACCCACCCACACCCGTTTAGGAATAGAGTTTTAAAAACCGCCAGATACAACGATGGATCGTTTTAAAACAAACTGATATAATGACCGTTTTTGAAAAAAAAGAAAAAAAACCCCCCAATTGTTGAAAAAAAGCATACATATCTCTGTAGAAGCCACTCGGATAAAAGGTCCTTTCCGACTGACCGGGAAAAAATTGGGTTTTTACCCCCCCCCCCCCCCCCCCCCCCCCATTCGGCAATCGGGCATATATCGAAACATCCCCCCTTAACCCTTTAAAAAGGGAACGAGATGCCTAAACCATCTACTTTTCATCGGGGTTCAGGTAGCCTACCTTTCCTGAGAAAAGCGGCAGATCTACGCGGTGGGTTTTGTTTCACGTACAAACAAGGACTTCTTCAACATTAGTTCCTATCTGCTTATGCACAGAACACTTAACGACGGGAAAAGAAAACCTAAAACAAACAAACCCTTTTTATATAAGCCCACATGCTATGCCTTACTTTGATCGTTACAATCAACGATCAAAGGGGCCCACCCTTGCTTTTTTATTCATTTTAGGGGGGCATTGTCAAAGAAATGGGTTAGTTTAGGGCCCAAAACTTCAACACAAAAGTAAAAAGGCTATCATCAACCACACAAAAGTTTCAGTGTCAAACACACTGGGGAAAAATTTTTTTCTGTTAAAAACACGTTTAAAAAAAAAGTTGACAATATTCAACGATGACATAAGTCATTATTTCGGCAAAGGGGAATTTTCGGGTTTCCTATCAATTTGAAAAAGGGTGTCCTGAAAAGATGTCGTTTCTTGGGTTTTTTGGAGGAAATAAATTTTTTCATGCCTTTATCGTCAGCGTGACTTTTAATGAATGGACAGGACGTAGTAATTTGTGGATGTTACTGGAAGGTGTGCTTTGGCGTGCCATTTTTTTTTCTTTAAATCATTTACAAAATGTTTTGTACCATTTTGTAATATGCTTGAAAATAATAAAACTTTTTAAAAACAACACACAAAAACACGCACACGTGCAAACCATGTGATCGGGTCAAACCCGGAACACCCACGTGCACACATTCGAACATAGAAAACAGCACACAAAAATAACACGCACGAATACACGCATGCGTGCGCGCGCACGCACGCCCCCCCAACAAACACAAACAAACACACACACAAAAAACACACAAAAACCCACACACAAAAACCCCACACCACAAACAAACCCCTACACACAACCCAAAAACCACACAAAACCCCCCACCCCCTTTTACTTTTAAATTTATCAATTATTTTAAATTAATGACTGAATGATCGAGAGAAAAATGTCGAGAGAAACTGACTATAGAAAACCCCCACACACAACACACAGCATACCACACACGCCGCTCGCGGCAGCACGGTCAGCCAAAAAACACACAACACACCACACAAAAACACAACCCCCACGACGCACGCACCACGCACGCACGCACGCACGCGCGCGCGCGCGCATATTCAGAAAGTGAAACCGACACTATTTTTACACACACACACACAACACACACACACAAACCCCACCACACACACACCAACAAGTCGCACGCGCATGCATAGTAAGCAAACACTCACACACATGTCCATGCTGCAAGGGGGAGCAAACCACACACACATTCCAACATGAAGGGGCAAACACCCACACACACACCACACACACACAACCCCACACACACACACACACAAAAAAACACACCACCACACCACACCACATTATTTTACTTCAGACCCATCAAATTTCGAAATGATTTAAGTGATTTGAAAAAAATATCAGAGAGAAACGACTTTTAAATCATTTTCAAGTTTTGAATATTTTCAAGGGCCAACTCATTTAAACATTATTCAATTAATTTTTTTCACGATAACGAACACCAGCGCGCGTGACGTATAAACAACACCAAACACAATTTATAACTAAAAAAATTACAACTCACGCAGATACAATTTATAACTGAAAAAAAAGACAATCCAACTAAGCCTTTTTCAACACAAAGAACATTTGAACATGTACAAAAATCCTAATAGTTAGGGCGTGTTCGATATCGGGGACTCGCTCGGGTCCCGTTAATGGTCCAGCCCGGATTGATTTCTTGGTTTCCCCTTTCCTGATGGCGACGCCTATTTACACAGATCATTAGTCGCTGGGACTGTCTGGGGGTCTTGAAAGGTCATTTTTCTTGTGATATTTTTGTTCTATATAAGACAACCGGGAAAGGGGAGAGATGGACATGAATTGGCCCACTGCTTTTCCAATCTCGCGTGTGCACACTCTGCATTTTGCAATTTTTTTTACCCTGTTTGATTTGAAAAGATAACCGGAATATTTTGGGGCACGGGGGGGGCTACGCATGGTAGAAGAAAAATTGTTTTAGGTACAAGATTTTTTTTTTTTAAAAATACTTTGTGCTGCTTTAAAGAATTCACAGAGCGCTGCAACGAATAAACCGAAATCAAATGGAAAACAAAAAAATAACAACGGAAAAATTTTTTAACCTGAAACAATCTTTGTCATGACAAATTTTAAAACGTGAAAAACACTTTCTCCGACCAGTCGTAATCAAAAACCTACAATTTTTTAAATTTATATAATTAAACACGCGCGCCACAAAAAAAACACCACACACACACACAAAACACCACACACAAAAACACACACACCACAAACCCCAAACACACACACACACACACCAAAACGAATACACCCCCATCACAAACCCTACATACAAACAAAACATATATATAATAAAAAATTAAAAAAAAAAAAAAATAAAAATAATATAAATAATAATAACAAACCCTCAATTATTTAACCTCCAACCCAATAAACCTGTTAACGCCATTCACATGCGATTGAACTTTGCATTGATAAGTTTTTCGTTTGTTTTATTGCATTATTTTTAAAAAAAAAAAAACGCGTCTCCAATCCCTTTTCTTGTTCCTGGGGGCGTTTCAAGATGTTTTAATAAAACTGAATCGCATAAAAGATCATAAAGAAACCCACCACCAATAAAATGAAAGAAAACATTTCTACAGGGTGCTTCATCGCTTGGTTCGTTTTTTTGATTTCATTTGAATTTTCAGTGGGAGATATCCGTTTTTTGGGGCTGGGGGTAGGGCACAATCACCCACTTGCACCACCGGGCCATCCAAAAATCAACGCCCAATGTTGGGGGGGTTACATTTCAAAAGCAATGCAATGCTGTGCACAACCCAGTAAACACCATCCCACCAACCATCCATTTTTGTCCCGGCAGTTTTTTCTCTCAGCCCCCTAGGCAAAGAATGAAAACCCTAGAGCCATCTCCCAAAGGGAAAAGGGGGGGTCTGATCTCTATGAGTAAACATCTTACTTTTTTTTTTTTTTTCACTTTGACAGGCAATCAAAAGACCTCAGAGGTCAATCGGGCCGGGTTGGGAAAAAAG
>JASPKP010009518.1:0-5000 GCA_030674155.1 Stramonita haemastoma
GGCCGCCGCGGGGCCACCAGCCAGAGGGGCCCTGCACTTCTGCTGGGTCACTTCAGTGGTGTCTGTTCTGAGCTAAATACGCAGGACACCACCTACTAAGCCTCCTACTAACGACAGTATTAGCTCAGTCGCGGAGCCAGACTGAGTGAGTCACCCACCCAAGGTGGCGACCACCACAACGTCCCTCCAACGACCGCCTCCCCGCGAACCTCCAACCCCAAGGGCTTTGACACAAATTCACCACGGGCACAGGAGCGTATGGGGAAACCGAATCTGAGGTCACCATGAGACCAGAGCAACGGGGGCCACCGAATCAGAGGCAATTTTTATTATTGCATGATGATCAATGAGGATGAGGATGATGTAATGATGCTGTTGTGGAGGTGCATCCGCTTTGAGACTACTTGACAGGGTTGTTCTCTACGCTTACTGTCATAATATATCCCGGCGTCAACCAGGCCCGAGAGATACAGACACCTGCAGTGTTGGTCAGGTAATTTGAGCAACACTCTCAAATTCGCATCCGTAAAGTGGATGAAGCTCGACTGTGTGGTCCCAGTCTCCCCACTGAGCCCACAGCACACTCACTCTGGGTAGGAGCCGGCCGGAGCCCGAAAAAATCCCTATGACTCTTATGGGATTCGAACCCACGACCTTCCAGTCCGGAATTCAAGGCGCTAACCACTGCACCATGGCGGATGGTGACTGAATGATTTCCCCTGCGGTCCTCCATTGAAAAGAAAATGATGACTGACACAACACAGACTCTCCTTCTTTCTTCATTTTTTTTCTTCTGTCTTTCACGCCTTTTTTCTCTCTGTCACTCTTTTTTCTTGTTTTTATTTTTTCTGCAGGTCTTTCTTTCTTTCTTTGTTTTTTTCCCTCTCTGTCACTCTTTTTTCTTGGTTGTTTTTTTTCTGCAGGTCTTTCTTTCTTTCTTTGTTTTTTTCCCTCTCTGTCACTCTTTTTTCTTGGTTGTTTTTTTTTCTGCAGGTCTTTCTTTCTTTCTTTGTTTTTTTTTCCCTCTCTGTCACTCTTTTTTCTTGGTTGTTTTTTTTTTCTGCAGGTCTTTCTTTCTTTCTTTGTTTTTTTTCCCTCTCTGTCACTCTTTTTTCTTGGTTGTTTTTTTTTCTGCAGGTCTTTCTTTCTTTCTTTGTTTTTTTCCCTCTCTGTCACTCTTTTTTCTTGGTTGTTTTTTTTTCTGCAGTCTTTCTTTCTTTCTTTGTTTTTTTCCCTCTCTGTCACTCTTTTTTCTTGGTTTTGTTTTTTTTCTGCAGGTCTTTCTTTCTTTCTTTGTTTTTTTCCCTCTCTGTCACTCTTTTTTCTTGGTTGTTTTTTTTCTGCAGGTCTTTCTTTCTTTCTTTGTTTTTTTCCCTCTCTGTCACTCTTTTTTCTTGGTTGTTTTTTTTTCTGCAGGTCTTTCTTTCTTTCTTTGTTTTTTTTCCCTCTCTGTCACTCTTTCTCTGTGTTTTTCTTCCTGTCTGTCTTTTCCATTTCTGCCATTCTTTTTGTGTGTTTTTTTTGTTGTTATTGTTTTTCTTTTTGGGGGGGGTTTGTTTTGTTTTTGCTTTGTTTTGTTTTCGTTTCTTTTCTATTCTATCCGGGGTTTTTTGTCTTTCCTCTGTTCTACCATTCTTTCTATTTTAGTTCTATTGTTTTCTTTCTTTTAGTTTTTCTTTCTTTCAGTTTTTCTTCCTGCCATTCTTTCTTCCTACTATTGGGTTTTTTCTCTTTCTCTTCCTTTCTTCAGCTAATTGCCAAGGCCTACACTAAAATGTTATGTTATAAAAATGTTGCACGCGCAAAAATCTAACGGTTTGTGAGAATCAGAGTTCCAGCCGAGGAATTTAAAAAAAACAGAAATAGCCTTGTATCACTTCTGCTTTACCTTCTTTTTTTCTTTTGCTTTTTGTCTCTCCTTTCTGTTTGTCCTCTCCTTTCTGTTTGTCTCTCCTTTCTGTTTGTCTCTCCTTTCTGTTTGTCTCTCCTTTCTGTTTGTCTCTCCTTTCTGTTTGTCTCTCCTTTCTGTTTGTCTCTCCTTTCTGTTTGTCTCTCCTTCTGTTTGTCTCTCCTTTCTGTTTGTCTCTCCTTTCTGTTTGTCTCTCCTTTCTGTTTGTCTCTCCTTTCTGTTTGTCTCTCCTTTCTGTTTGTCTCTCCTTTCTTTCTTTTTGTCCTATCCGTCTTACATGTCTTTCTTTTGATCATGCAGTTAGCCTTTCTATGATTTTTTTTCTCTTTTTTTCCCTTTTATCGAATTTTTTTATTTTTACTTTACTCTTTCTCCGTTTCTTTCATATCTTTTATTCTACTGCACTGACATTATCTGTGTAACTTTTTTCCTGACCTTGTTTTAGTCTTTTTGTGCTGTGTCGATCTCTAATAATTGGGGTCTGATAGTTCACGGTCAGAGCACTCGTTTTCCCCCAGCCAAGGTTAAGCAGCATCGAGTGTGGCTACCAAGTGGATGGGTGACCGTTTGCACGCCTTGGCTTCAGTACAGTCCCCCAGTCCACCCAGCTGTAAATGGGTACCTGCCCTCTTTAGGGTCAAAGAAGGTAAAGCAGCGAGGGAGAGGAGATGGGCGCTGCCCTCAATATGCTGGCCTCTAGAGAAGCTGAGGTCTCTGATGTCTCGCTCCCTTACGACCACATAGGTTATGGGACACCTTTACCTTTTTTAGCCTACTTTCTGACTGGTCATTATTCGTGTACTCTTCTTTCTTTTAATCACCTTTTCTATCCTTTTCTTTGAATTTGGAACAAGACTTTTACCTGTGATATTGCCTTGGCAGACGTGGTGTTGATAAGAAAAGCCCTGGGCTCTGACAATATTCGCAACTGCAACAGTAGCAGGATGTTTTCCAGCAAATTTCATTAAGTGTGTATATGGTGTCGGTGCGTGCGTGTGAGTTGAGTGTGTGTGTGTGTGTGTGAGTGCTTGTGTGTATGCGTGAGTGCGTGAGTGCGTGTGTGTGTGTGTGTGTGTGTGTTGTGTGTGTGTGTGGTGTGTGTGTGTGTGTGTTCTGCCCTAACTGAAGGATTGCAACACACCCCCTGTTCCCACGCAGGGCATTGAAACAAAGCGCGGTGTGTCCAAGAATAACAGAAGGCAGATTCTGCAGGCTGGGGCCTTGCGGCACTGGTCACAATCATGCACCTGTCTTAACTTCCTGCTCTCTCTCTTCTCTCTCTCCCTCTCTTTTCCTCTCTCTCTCTCTCTCTCTCTCTCTCTCTCTCTCTCTCTCTCTCTCCTCTCTTCTCTCTCTCTCTCTCTCTCTCTCCTCTCTCTCTCTCTCTCTCTCTCTCTCTGTCCCTTGGTCTATCTGTCTGCCCCTTTGTCTGCCTGTCTGCCTCTGTCTGTCTGTCTGTCTGTCTGTCTGTCTTCGGCACTGGTCACAATCATGCACCTGTCTTAACTTCCTGCTCTCTCTCTCTCTCTCTCTTCTCCTCTCTCTCTCTCTCTCTCTCTCTCTCTCTCTCTCTCTCTCCTCTCTCTCTCTTCTCTCCTCCTCTCTCTCCTCTCTCTCTCTCTCCTCCTCTCTCTCTCTCTCTTCTCTCTCTCTCTCTCTCTCTCTCTCCTCTCCTCTCTCTCTCTCTCTCTCTCTCCCTCTCTCTCTCCCCCCGAGACAGATTTATTCTTTTATTTCGAAGATAATGCAATAGGCAAGCCGTATGTGCTTTTTCACATCCAGTCCCCGTATGTATGCAATTTTGTATTTAAAAAAAATGTCATCCATTCCCACCGGCACACAATGGCCTACTCTTCCGAACAGTGAAACGGGTTTTATAACGTGTGCGTAAGATGTTCTGCGTGTTTCGCACACGGGACCTCGGTTAATAGTCTCATCTGAAGGACTTTTGGGGAAGAGGAGTCGGCACTGATGTGAACTCCAGAGAAAAACTCCTCTTGAACGTGATTCGAACCCGGGTCAGCAGATCACGAGTGCATCATTCTGACCACACCAGGCTATCGATATATCCCGTACCCCGAGAGAGAGAGAGAGAGAGAGAGAGAGAGAGAGAGAGAGAGAGAGAGAGAGAGAGAGAGAGAGAGAGAGAGAGAGAGAAGAGAGAAGAGAGAGAAGACAGACAGACAGACAGACAGAACAGACAGACAGACACACACACACACACACACACACACACACCACACACACACACACACACACACACACACACACACACACACACCGAGAGAGACATACAGAGAGAGAAACAGAGACACACAGACAGAGACAGACAGGGACAGAGACAGACAGACAGACAGACACAAAGACAGACACAAAGACAGACACAAAGACAGAGAGACAGAGAAAAGACATTCATTCAAAAGCCACGGTGATGTTTCAAACATGCGCACTGACCGCACTGGCTCCTTACACATAATAATGGACAGGGCTATAAAAAAAAAAACCCAGGCAAAACCCTAAGGGCGTGTGTTGGAGATGCCTTGTGCTGGATCCTATTTTATAATCATCGTCCTCAGCTTGCTTCCTGTGGCAGGAGAGCACACAGAGGTTGTGGCAGCTTGGCTGACCCCAGTGGAAGATTTGCTGCACAGCCACTAGAATGTTTGCAGTTCTACCACTTGGCCAGAGAGAGAAAGCACGGCCATTTTGTTTGTGAGACGTGTATGTTACAAAGCGGTTTCTTTGGGTTTGTGGGTTTGGTGGGTTTTTTTTGTTGGGTTTTATTTTTGTATTTATATGATCTTGATTTCGTGATCTTTTAGATCAAATGGGATCACTGTCATCAACACGTGTTTACTCTGAGCATCTCTTTTAGATGACAAAAACATGGTCTCTATTTGACATGGGGGGTTGGGGGTTTGTTTTTGGTGTTTTGCTTGATTGAAAGATTAACAAAATATCGACTTTTCTTCTCCTTTATTGAAAGCTCACATAGTCACTATTGTTGTCTGTCACATGAGTGAAATACATAAATGTGGATTTATTTGTGTCACGCTCCTTAAAGGAGGCGCATAAACCCGTTCCCACTCTT
>JASPKP010009519.1:0-10268 GCA_030674155.1 Stramonita haemastoma
CAGGGAAAGACAGCTGGCCAAAAAATATTACAAAAAAGCAGTTCAAGGAATACTGTCGGGCTGACCCCAGCAGGTCAAGGAAAAAAAAGGTAAATCCTGCGGTTCGTTTTGCAGGTGAGAGGAAGACAGAGACAGAAAAGGAGAGACAAAAAGGGGGAGGGAGGGGGAGGATTTTTTTTTTGTTTTAAACCCCAGAGTTGAAACAGTGGCACTTGTCAGGGCAGAGCTCGTTTTTTTTTGGGAATAATTAAAATTCTGAGTAATGAGTGACCTTATTGCCTCCCAAGGGGGAAGGAATAGAGTACAACACAAAATTGTGTTGCTGAAATACACACACCCATGAATTGTGCAAGGCTCTGTTTCCTTTTGGCTGTTCTGACTTCTTTCACATACACAGGGGATTGTAAGTTCCACACACAAGACAGTGTATACAAGAAAACACACCCTTAGTTCATGAGTTTGTCAAAAACAACAAAAACATACCCCCCCCCCCCCCCCCCCCCTGACCCCCCCCCCCCCTCCCTTTTGTCAGTTTCCTCAACTTTTAGCCACACTCAACTACTATCATTCTTCCCAATCCCACTCTCTGGTCAAAATAATTTATAGCGGGAAAACTGTCACCCTTGACTAGGCAAAAGGAAGGAACATTCTAATCTTAAGTACTGGCCCCTAAATTTTCTTTATGGATTTAGCGGGATTTGCATGCTGGCCCCCTCCCTCCCCTCCACCCCCCCTCCCCCCCCCCTCCCCCACCCCCCCCCCCAAAAAACCCTAACAAAAAACCCGATAAAAAAATACACTTGTTTTGGGTCGTACCCTTTTTTATGCTATTTTTTCCTATAGTTTTCTTTTTATTATTCATCAAAAAACGAACCTACTAGCACATCTGTCCACCCACATTTAAAAAAAAAATTTTAAAAGGAAAAAGGGCCCCCAAAACCTTTGTTTTGTAGGGGACGAGGCATCAGAGACCTCAGCTTCTTTTGGGCCAGCATATTGGGGGCGGGGGGCCATCCCTCTCCCTCGCTGCTTTCCCTTTTAACCTAACCCTAAAGGGGGCAGGTACCCATTGCACTGGGGAACGGGGGGCTGTATTGGAGCCAAGGCGCCCCAAGGGTCACCCATCCATTTTTTCACAAGTATGCCACGCTTAAAATCCTCAGATGAGTATTGTTTTTTCAGGGGGGGGATGAGAATGGAGAACCCCGAGAACGAGGTTGGTGGAGGGGAAAGGTAAGGGATCTCCTGTTTGTCCACATCACGCCGACAACAGCTGTATACACTTTTGGTTTGGGGTGATAGAGTTTTCTTTCAGCATAAAAGCTCAGCTCTTAACAGTTTATTGAGTTGACATAAAAAAGAAGTAACATTTTTTCCTTTTCTTCCCTTTCAAGGCACGCACACATGCATGTGTATTTTGGTGTGTGTGTTTGTGTGTATGTGCACAAGTGGTGTGTGTGTGGTTGGTTGTGTTGTGTGTGCGCACAGCATGTTTATTTCTTTTCTTTTTTTAAAACTTTTTTTAGGGGAAAATGAATAACACTCATGTGTTTTTTTACTCCAGGCCCTGTGGTATGCAGTTTTTGTCTTTTTTTGCCCCCCTTTCCTTGGAAAACCAAAATCGCCTACCTTCGAAAACCCCCGAACGGTTCTAACGTGGTGCACGATGTTCTGCATCGTTCCACACGGCCCTCATTTTATAGCCCCTCACCGAAGGGTTTTTTTGGGGAAAAAGTGGAGTGGGCACTGTTTTTAACTCCAGAGGGAAAAAATACTCTTGAACGAGATTGCAACCATTCAGCAATCTCCCCCGCAATGTCATCCCTAACCAGGGGCTCTACCCTTGTGTGGTGTGTGTATGTGGGTGTGTGTGTGTGTGTGTGTGTGTTGGGGTGTGTGTGTTGTGGGTTGGGGGTGTGTTAAAGCCCTGTTTTAAAATATGTATATTATTGTGTACCTTGTGTGTGTGGTGTGTGTTGGTTGTGTGTGTGTGTTGTGTGTGTGTGCGGTGTGTGTGGTGCGTGTGTGTGTGTGTTGTTGGTGTGTGTGGGGTGGTGTGTGTGTTGTGTGATGCCGTATGTATATATATTATTAGTGTGTACTCTGTGTGTGTGGGGTGTGTTTTGGTGTTTGTGTTGTGTGTGTGTTTAGCCTGTATGTATATATTATATAAGTTGACTTTTGGGTTGGTGTGTGGGGTGTGTGTGGTTTTGGGTGTGGTGTGTGTGTGTGTGTGTACCCCCTTATGTAATACATATAGTGTGTGTGGGGGTGTATGGTGTGTGTGGTACAGCGGACTATGTGTTGTGTAGCATGTGATTGTATAATGCTTGTTGCGGGGTCTTTTGTGTGTGGCAGCAAAAAAGTGCCCAGAGAAGAAGATCTGGGGAAAGTTGGGAAGTGAACTTTGGCTCCCTTTGACTTTGGGGGAAAAAAATGCCGGGAAAAATTTACTAACCGAAAACACATGAGGCATGAAGAGAGAGGGGGGAAAGGAGGGAAGGGAGGGGGGGGGGGGGGGGAGGAGAGAGGAGAGAGAGAGAGAGAAAAAGGAGAGAGAGAGAAGAGAGAGAGAGAGAGAAAGGGGAGAAGCTTGATGTTCACGGAGAGAGAAGAGAGAGAGAGAGAAGAAGAGAGAAAGAAGAAGAGAAGAAGATGCTTTGATCTCAGGAGAAGAGAGAGAAGAGAGGAAAAAGAGAGAGAGAGAGAATATGATTGAGTAAAAAAACCCCTTATTTTTCAAGATTACAGATAAGCATTGACATTCTTTTTTTCGTCGGCCCCTTGCCCGAAAAAAGGCACTTTTAAAAACATAACAACACCACCCCCTCTCCCCCCAAAAAAAGCAACCCCCCCCCTAAAAAAGAAAAACCAACAACAATAAATGTTTTTACCTAAAATTTTTACGTAAAAAGATACTCAGATAGATTAATGATTTTCAAAAAACACATAACCCCAACTGACCCAAACGTTAGTGTTAAAACAATACCGATTATAAAAGTGGATCAATAGATTGAAAAGAGAGGAGACAGCAGAGAAGAAGAGAGAGAAAGAGGGGAAAAAGGAGGAGAGAGAGAGAGAGGAGAAAGAGAAAGGAGAGAAGAAGAAAAGAGAGAGGAGAGAATTTTATTTTTCTGTACAGCAGGGACAAGGTTTTTTAATAAAGGGGGGTTTTTTTTTTTTTTTCATCGTCTCAATTTTTGGGTTAATGTCTTTTTGCGGGTTTATGCCCAGACTGCTCCCAAACTGAATTATCATCAAAAGTAGGGTCACTTTTTTTTTCATACTTTTTCTCTTCCTTTGACTCAGTTGTTAAAAGGGGGTTGAAAATGAATGGGGGGTTTGGGAGAACAATACTTTGTTTTCATGGGATAAAAGCTCCTAAGTTGCGCATGGCGTGTGCGCGCAAAACACACCCCAAAAGGGAACAAAAAAACCAAAGTCCGGTCGATTGCACATAGAACATATTGTTGTAGGGGTTTAAAACCTTTTTTTAAAACCCAAATGGATGAAAAAATGATACATCTGCATACCAGGGGGGACTGGTTACAAAAGCCATGATGCTTTTTCCATTTTCCTCAAAAAAAGAGAAAAAACAAAAAAAAACAAAACAAACAAAACACACACACACACACACCAACCACCACAACACACAACCACACACACGACATCGGCGCACATGTTAAAAGCTGTTCTGCTTTTTGGAAGAGACCATTGTGTACCATAAAATGGGTGACAGAATTTAAAAAAAACCCCAAAGGGACAGAGGGACTAGATGAAAATAAAAGCACATAATCTTATCTATTAACCTGAAAAGAAGAATAAAGAAAAAAAACGCACATGTACACACAAAAAATTAAGGAAAAATGTTATAAGTGCATATGGACCTCCACCACATAATAACGGGGTCACATGAGGCAATTTTTTTATTGACAGTTATTAATGTGCAATAAGTGGGTATCAAAAACAAAAAAAAATTGAAAATCGGACAATTCTGTCAACATATTACAAAATTTAAAGATAGACGCAGGGTGGGAAAAAAAAGAAACGGGCAAGTTATTTTTTAACAGTTGTCAGAAGAGCTTGGTATTTTCAAAACAATTTAAAAGCAAAAAGGGGAAAAAAAATGATACCTTGAAATTTATTAAATAAAAATTAAAGATCTAGTTTTAAAAATCAAACAAAAACACAAAATTGACAAATTTCCCCCCACCCCTTTAAAAGGGTCCCGCGCAAAAATTTGGGGAATGGCTAAGCGACCTTTCGTGTGGAGCGTCACAAATTGTGTGTTTACAGTATTGCATGTTGTTTTATGAATCACTTATAGGTTTAAATAAAAATTTTTCAAATATGTGTTCTTTTGTATAGTGTTTGTGTGTTTTGTGTTTGTGGTGTGGTTTTGGTGGTGGTGTGGGGTTGGTGGTTGTTGTTGTTGTTTTCATTTAAAACTCTTTTCACACTCAGTGATTTTAACGAGGAAAGTGGAAATAAAGGAATTTGAAAAGGGGGGAAAGGAGGGGGAAAGAAAAGACTGAAGATTTTAAACATGGGGGTTTGGATTTTTTTTACATAAAAAAGGAATAATTAACAATCTTTTAAAAATCAATCAAAATCACAAAATTGAAAAATTGACCCCCACCCCTTTAAAGGCTCCCAGCGAAAAAATTTGGGAATGTGGGGGGGGGGGATAATTTAGGGGGGGGGGGGGGGGGGTAAAGTTGGGGGGGGGGGGGGGTTTTACAGTTGTGCCGTGGGGTTTTATGAACATTAAAATAAGGTATAAAGAAAAGACGAAGATTAACAGGGGTGGTTTTTTTTGTACAAAAAAAGTAAAATTAACAGATCATTTAATAATCAATAAAAAATCACAAAATTGACAAATTGACCCCCACCTCCCTTTTAAAGGCTCCCACGAAAAATTTGGGTAATGTCTAAGCAAAACTCATTTCGTGGGAGTCAAAATATGTGTGGTTTAAAATTTGTGCAGTGTTTTATGAATCACTTATGGGTTTAAAAATGAATATATATGAAAAATATGGTTTGTGGTGGTGTGGGTTGGTGGTGTATGTGTGTGTGGGGTGGTGTTCTATTGCTCTTTTTCTTCATTCTTTTTTTTTGGGGATCGGAACCCCACTCATCTTTTTAAAACATCCAGTCCCATAGCATTCATTTTTTTGAAATTTTTTGTCACTTTCCCTCGGGCCACAAGGGCCTACTCTTTCTAAAAGTGGAACATTTTTAAACAGGAAAGTGTTTGTTTTGGGGTGTGTGGGGGTGTGTGCGTGTTGAGTGCGTTGAACGGTGTTTTTTCTACAACATCCCTGGTCATCATTCTAAACAGAGACCATCATTTCCCTTTCTGTTTCTTTTGATGTAATTAAAACCATTTGCTGTGAAAGAACAACAAGCATGTTAAGCAAAGTTACGTGGGGTGGTTTTCGACGGGAAAGAGGGCTCCCCCCCAAAGAAGAAAAAAGGGCAAGAAGCACAAAAAAACACAAAAAGCACAAGAAAGGGAAAAAGGATAGATAGGGGAAAAGAAACCCCCTACCCCACCCCACCCCCCTTCCCATCCCCCCGCAACAACAAATAAATGAGCTGCTTTTGTTTATAAATCTAAAACATCAGGGTTTTGGTAGCATTTAGGGAGCTCCCAATTTGGCGTCAAATTTTGGATCCCCTTTTCCCCCGCGTCCCCTCCATTATATTTTTTGTTCATCTAATTCATTTAAATTTTTTTTTATTTTGAAGATATAAAAAAACACTGAGTGCTTTTTTAACCCTACCTGTAAGGAGCTGTTTTAAAGAATTTTATCATCCAACACACAAATCCAACACACTCAGTCAAAGTGCTAAATTTAGCATGCCCTTCCTTTTTTAACCTTGCCCAAAAGTGTGGTCATTTCCTGCTGTAATTTTTCCCAACCCCCAACTGGGCAGGAAATAGGGAAATTACAGAAAGAGGGCTAAAAGTGGGGGGAATGGCGCGTGTCATCCTTTCCCTCAACACGGGCATACTCTTCCAAAAAAGTGCAACAGGTTTTTAAATGTCTTGCAAATATCTGCGTGCGTTGGCACGGACCTTGGTTTAAAGTCCATCAGGATTTTGGGGGAAGGGTAAATCATACTGATGCTAACCTAGGGAGAAAAATCCCCTTAAACGGATCAAACCTGTTAGCAATCAGACACAGTATGCAACACCAAAAAACCCAACAGCATTCCCTTCCCCCACAGTTCCGGAGCATCTTTCTCTCTTAAATCCTTTCTTTTTTCCCGGTTTTCCATCATCTCATATTGAAACCTCTTCCAAATTAAAAACAGTGGTTTTTTCAGGGAAAGCTCCGAGGAAAGGAGGACAAAGGGAGAAACTCTGGTGAAAAAGATTTCAAGGAAGGGGGAGGGCAGAGGGAAGGAGGAAGATACAAACTGGGAGTGGACCCGGCCAAAAATTTCGGAAGGAAAACCAGGTTTTGGGGTTCAGGATTTGTTTTAATTGTTTTTGTTGTTCATGGTTTTGTTAAATTTTTGTTTTGCATGTCGCTGTTTTTTGTTTGACTTTTTTGTTCTGAGATTCTTTTTTTTTGCAAGCACCTGTTTCTGGGCTTTTAATTTTAATTCATTCTGATTTTTTTTTTAATTGTTGTCCTTGATCCGTTATGTCATTTGTTACTTCTGTTTCTTTTGATTTGAAAATTTTTTGTATTGTGGGGTTTTTTGGTGTTTTTTTTTTATCCTGCTATTTTACTTATCTGTTTGTTGTCTTTGATCCTGTTTCTTTTTTTTTTTTTTTTAAAAGCCTGTTTTTTTTGTTGTTTTTGATTCTGTCAAAAATTGTTTTATTTTTACTCTCATTTTTATAAGATATATACCTCGAAAACCTAATGTTATTTGGATTTAGCAAAAAGGACGGGGCTGGGCGTACACATCACCTTTTTGGAATCATTTGTGTTAACTTTTGTATTTTGGAGTTTTTTGTTTGTGTGTGAATGTGTGATGGAAGGTGGCAGAAAAGGTTAAACATTCATCCCAACAAGAAAAAACCGTGAGGTTCTGGGTTCAATTTTCCCAGCCCGCCCTTTTTTTCCCATTTGCCCAAAAAAATCAAACCGAAAGTCAAAGTCCATTCCTTGAGACTATAGACGAGCCCGAATGCGAAAGGCGAGAACACTTGCACACATTTCAAAACCTTTTTCCAAACCCTTTTAGAAAGCAGGCCAATTTTTTGGGTAGAGGAGTGGATGACAACAAAATAAAAAGCCAGCATGCACAAGTATTGTGATTAGACACCATCCCGAGAAAAAATCAGGAGTTAAGTCCCCAGGGGAAATTAGGGGCTGAAAAAGGCAACTTTTCTGGGGGTTTCTGCAATGGCATTGGAAAACCATAACATCGGCGTTTGCCTTTCCAAGGACCTTCCGGGGCGTGGAGAGGGGTGCCCCCTGCTGCATGGGAAAGCCCCCCTGCATACTATTTACCCACCCCTTTGCGCTCTGGGGCCAAAGAGCACAACTCCACAGTTTTCTGAGGCTGAGGGATACCACACAGTGGTTGTGTGTGTTTTGGTGTGTGTGTGGGTGTGGGGTTGGTGTGTGTTTTTTTTTGGACCCTAGACACAATTTCTTTTGTTTCCAAGACTGTGGATACCTCCAATTGTGTGGGGTTGTGTTTGTGTTTTGGTGGTGGTGGTGTTGTGTTGTATGTGTGTATTTTGTGTGTGTTGTGTGTATTTGTGTTTGTGGGTGTGTGTATGTGTTGTGTGTCTGTCTGTCGTGTCATCTGTATTTTTTTTTTCTGTCTGTATGCTGCTGTTTTCTGCTCTGTGTGTCGTGTGCACACATGCATCATTTAAATTTGACTTTGGTCTGTGGTATGTGTTTCAGAAAGAGGGGTTTTGACGATTAATTTGCAGACATTTTCTAAGATGGAGGGTGGCCCTTTTTTTGGGGCCCCCACTCCCCCAACCACCACCTCTACTCTTCCTTTCTTCAGTCTGATATTTTATTACATAAAAATGGGGTAAGGGAAAGTAAGAGGGGAAGGAAAATTTTAGTGGTGTTTTTGTTGGTGTGTGGTTTGTTTGGTGGGTGTGTGAGAGAGAGAGAGAAGAGAGGAGAAGAAGAGAAGGGGAAGAGAGAAGAGAGAAAAGGAGAAGAAGAGATTTTTAGACTTTTACGTACACACCTTAGGCCCCAAACAAAACAAGTTTGGGGAAGGGAATGGGCAGGAAGAGAGAGAGAGAAGAGAGAGAGAAGAAAGAGAAGAGAGAAAGAGAGAGAGAGAGAGTGTGTGTTTTTGGTGTGTGTGTGGGGTGACATGTGTGTTTTCTTGACATTAAAATTCATAATATTCTTTTGTACAGTACAAAATGGAAATTTCTTTATTGAAAAAAAGGTGTTGAAAAAAGAATGGCTGATTTCATTAATCCACTCGAATGAGTGCCCCTTGTGTGGTCATAGACTGAAGATAACCTTTCATTGCCATGCCTGATTTTCAGTTTCTTCAAATGATATCTGTCTTTCCCAAACTGGGTAAAGGCCTGGGTTCAGAGGGGGGCGGGATACCTAGTGGCTAACTTGTGCTTGTGACTGACCGCGGTGGGATCAACCCATGACAGAATCCCCTTTTTTTTAAGGGAATTTTACCCGGAAAAAACCCTCAGTACGATTCTACTCCTCCAAAACCTTTGGATGAGACTTTAAAAACCGAGGCCATGTCTGTGCATTAATGCGGGTCACATCAACAGTGCACCTCTGACACCATGTTTGTGGCTTGAAACTTCCCCTACCACAAGACCGTGGAGTGTTTGAGTTTTTAAACCTTTGGGATGAACTTAAAACGAAGGCCCCCAAACAACCCCATTTCGAGAACATAAAAAACTCACGGGAAGCAAATACATATGTAGGCGGGAAAAGAAAAAAAAATGGTGGCACGCTCTTGTAGCACGCGCTCCCCCCCTGGAGAGCAGCCCGATTTCTTTCAGAGAAAATCTGTTGTGATGAATGTCGTATATGAATACAAAATCCAGATTACTTATTATCTGATGCTCGGGCCCCTGTTAAAATTTTTGTTACTGCGGCCGGGTCAAGTTTATAAGGGAAGGCCTCTGGGCCTCTCAAAGCCAGGGGGTAATTCACTCTCTCTGTCTCTCTTTTTTTCTTTTTTACGGTCTCTCCTCCTGTCTGCTCTGTCTTTCTCGCTTTTTCTGTTTCCTCTCTTTTTCCCTCTGTCTTCGCTCTGTCTGTCTCTTCTTCTGTGTTTCTGTCTGCCCGTCTCTCTTCGTGTTCTTTTTCCCCTGTCTTGATTGTGCTACTTCATTTATCTTGACTGTTGCATATCAGATCCGATTTCAATCTATCTTGCTGATATCCATCCTTTTACGCATTTCCCTTCTCCTCTTTCTCCTCCGCTCCAAATCCTCTCCTCTCTTTCTCTCTCCCCTCTTTTCTCTCTCTCTCTCTCTCTCCTCTTTCCGTGAACTTTTTAAAGAGGGGCCCCCGGGCCCAACGCACGCAAACATCTTGCCACAATTTTAAATCCTGCCCCCTTTTCGAAAGTAGCCATCGGTGCCGGGGGAACAGATGACACTTTTAAAACTGCATACATACGTGGACTGATGAAACATTTAAAACAGAAAATGCTTTTCTCCATAATCCTTAAATAAAAGAATCAATCAAACACTTCACTCCACTCACTCACTCACTTTACCCCACTCACCCTTCACCACAGTCACCCTCACTCACCACATCACTCACCAACCCCTCACTCACTACTCCCCTCCCTCTCTCTCTCTTCTCTCTTCTCCCTTTACTCTCCTCCACCCTCTCTCTCCCTCATCGCTCCCCTCTTCCTCTCTCTCTCTCTTTCTTGGGCCCGTCTTTATTGATTTTCTCAAATTTTCCTGATCATCTTGATGGGGCCCCTCCGGGATAAATTTATGGGAGCAGATCAATGCATGAAATCCAGGGATACAAACAGTGCTTTTAAAGGCAGAAGCAGACATTAACATAGACAAAAGAAAAAGAGACCATCCATACTTTGATGAACGAAGGGGAGCCGGAAAGAGTGGGCCGAGCTGAAGAGGATCTCCCAAACCCCCGGGCTGTTGGAGGATGTTTTTTTTCGCCCTTTGTTCCCACGGGAATTTACAGGGAAAAGCAGCTTTAGAATCTAGGCCTATAAATATCAAATGAAACAAATCTGAAATCTCTCCGGCAGCCCAGACTACAGTGCAAAGACCAAAAGACCGTGTCATGTAAATTTTTTTTAAA
>JASPKP010000951.1:0-20000 GCA_030674155.1 Stramonita haemastoma
TAACAATAATAATAATAATAATAATAATAATAATAATAATAATAATACATGGAATTTATATAGCGCTATATATTGAAAACAAATCAAAGCGCTTGCATTCGACCTATACATCACACAAGCAATCAACAGCAATCCATGGTCCTAGCGAATCCCAACGTACTCACACACGCAAGTGAACACACACACACACACACACACACACACACACACACAACACACACACACACACACACACACACACACACACACACACACACACACACACACACAAGGCTATACACTTTGGCAGGTAGATGTCGAAGGCGGGGGTGGACAAGAGATGGGAAAAAAAAATTCTTAGGTTTGAAATAAGTGTGTCTTGAGGTTGGATTTAAAAGTGTCATAAGTAGGCTTTTGCCGGAGGGAGAGAGGGAGGTCGTTCCAGATCAATGGACCAGAAACAGAGAAAGAGCGGCGGCCAACGGTAGATATGTTGAATCTAGGTATTCTTAAGGACAAAGTATCTGCGGCTGAGCGGAGGGAGTGAGAAGGTGTGTACAAGTGAAGACATTCACAGAGGTAGGAGGGTGCAGTTTTGTGGAGACATTTGTAACAGAGGGTATTGATCTTGTAGATTACTCTCTGTGCTACGGGCAGCCAGTGGAGCGATTGCAAGAGAGGGGTAATGTGCTCAGATTTTTTCTTTCTGAGGACTAGACGAGCTGCAGAGTTTTGTATACGTTGGAGGGAGTGGATAGATGATGCTGGCAGACCAGCTAAAAGAGAATTGCAATAGTCCAGACGTGAAAGAATAAGAGAAGTGACAAGTTTGGATGTTGCATCAGTGGACAGGTACTTTCGAATTGCACTAATGCGCCGTAATTGATAGTAACATGATTGACAGGTCTGGGTAATGAATTTTTGCATGGAGAGTGTGTTGTCGACAATGACCCTTAGATACTTCACCGAAGTGGATAGCGGAACTGACGTATCACCAAATTCTATTGAAGTTGTTGAAATGGAGGAGAGTTTGTGTTTGGTGCCTACAAGCATGGCTTCGGTTTTATCTGCATTTGGTTGTAACTTGTTTTGTATCATCCAGTGTTGGATATCTTGAAGGCAGTTGGTCATATTTGTCAAGAGAGATGGCAGATTTTCAGGTGTATCACTGCTTTGAATCTGAGAGTCATCGGCATAGAAGTGATAATTGATATGATAGCGGTCTATTACATGTGACAGTGGAGCAGTATAGAGGGTAAAAAGAAGAGGGCCCAGAACTGATCCCTGAGGGACACCACATTCCAGTTTGGCAGGTGCTGATTGAATCTTGTTTACTGCAACAGTATGGACTCGGTCTGTCAGGTACGAAGTAAACCATGTGAGGGCTGTGCCTTTAATACCGAACATGTTTTTGAGACGGGAGAGAAGAATTGAATGGTCTATAGTGTCAAAGGCAGCAGATAAGTCGAGAAGAGTAAGAAGGGAGATTTTCCCAGAGTCAGAAGCATGGAGAAGCATGTTTAAGGTATGGACCAGGGTGGTTTCAGTGCTGTGGTTGATACGATAGGCAGACTGGAAAGGGGGAAAGAGATTATTGGAAAGAAGATGGCTATTGAGTTGTTTCAGAACAACTTACCCCATAAAGCTAAAACAATACCCCTTAAAATACCCCTTAAAGCTAAAAACAAGTATAACATGATTGATCTCTAATATAACTTTAGACTTTTTGTTAGAACTTGTGGACTTTAATGCGTAGAGTACCAATTTAGAATCAACGCAAAGTAAAGTTTGAAATATATTCAGCGGAAGATCGAGAATATGGTTAAGAGCCATTAAAATTGCTATTAGCTCAGCTGTGAATATCGAATGATGTTTACCAACATAATAACATTTTTCTACTTTAAGCGATGGTATTACAAAAGCTGAACCTGTTTCTTGATCATCTAGATGTGAACCATCTGTAAAAACTTTTAGATGGTGACAATATTTCTGATCAATGTGCGATCGGACTTTAGAGATCATGATATTTTGATTTTCACTCATAGCCATATTTGTGTATTCTATATCAAAATTTGCTTTGTTCATTTCCCATAAGGGATAAGGTAGAATGTTAGTTTGAGTGTCCATGATATGTTGATTGATTCCAGATTTTTCAAAAAGGTCTGAAACATACGTACCAATTGTCTTTACAGAAGTTGTCTGTTTCGCCCTTTTAGGAAATTTGATTTCTGATTTTATTTTTACTTCGTCTGAAGTGAAATTTTCCGTAGTTGTGCTTCTAAGTACGTATTTGCACATGCCAACTGTCGGTATTCATCTAGTGGCAATTCTCCAATTTCACTGTAAGTTCCAAGAGTCGGTGCATGAAAAGGTACTCCAAGGGCAAGTCTGTATGCCTTACAGTCCATGCTTTGTAACTTTTTAAGTAAATACTTTGGTGCATTGAAGAATACCTCTTGTCCATAAGACAGTTTGGAACGAATAAGAGATGTTGCTAAACATTTAAGATTTAAAGTGCTTTGTCCCCAAAATTGCTTACTTACCATTTTAAGTAAATTTAAACACTTTCTTGCTTTAGTTAAGGTATACTCGATATGTGCGTTCCAAGATAGCTTAGACGTAAGAATAACACCCAAAAATTTTATTATGTTTTTATATTGAATAATTTCACTGCCAATCCTGAAAATCGGTAGCTCATCTGGATTACTACCATTGTTAAAAAGTACTAGATGTGTTTTTTCAGCAGAAAAAGAAAGTCCGTTCTCAAAAATATAGTCATTTATGTTGTCAAGTTGGCTTTGGTACATTTTTCTGATGTAATTTATTGCCCGTTTTTGTGTGTTTTGCTTCATGTTGACATTCATCCACATACATATGTCGTCTGCATATTGCACTAAAACGACATCATTTGATAACTTTTTTGGAAGATCGTGTAATAAAATATTGAACAAGACAGGAGCTATAACAGAACCTTGGGGTAGTCCCATGTGAAGAGACCTAAAGCCTGAGTATGAGTTGTTTACTCTGACTTGTATACTTCTATTACACAGAAAACTTTTAATAAAATGATATATATGTCCAGAAACCCAAGATGTTTCAGTTTGAGCAACAATCGAGCGTGCCAAACTTGGTCATAAGCCTTTTTAATGTCAAAAAATGTTGCTAGAACGTTTTTTTCGTCGAGCAAATTGGCTCTTAATGTGTGTTGAAAGTTTAACCAAATTGTCTATGGCACATCGGTCTTTTGAAAGCCTGCTTGGTTGATTGGGATTATGTTATTTCTATGACAGTAATACATTAATCGTTTAAGAATAATACGCTCCATTAATTTGCCAGTATGTGAAGTCAGGGCAATAGGTCTGTAACTACTTTTATCTGTTTTTGGCTTTCCCTGCTTATGTACTGGAACAACTATAGACTGTTTCCACTTCATTGGCATGACACCATCAATCCAACATTTATTACAAAGTTTGTGTAGCAGAGATAAACACTCACTCACTCACTCAGTCCCATGTCCCAAAGGACGTAGGGGGGACATGAGAGAAGATGCAACAGAGATCTTTTTCCATGCTTCACGATCCTGTGTGGCTAGTAGGAGGTGTTGTAGGGGTTGGGCGGTCCAGTCTTTGATGTTGTCAACCCATGATTTCTTTTGGCGGCCTCTTCTTCTCTTGCCCTCGACTGTTCCTTGCAGGATGGTTTTTGCTAGGGTGTTGTGTCTTGTGGTGTGACCAAACCACATCAGCTTTCTCCTCTTTATGGTGGAGAGCAAAGGCTCTTGGGGGCCCACACGCTTTTTGATTTCTTCTTTCACATAGTTATTGGTCTTGTGTTCTTTGTATGATATTTTGAGAAGTCTTCTGTGGCACTTGTTCTCGAATGCTTGGATTCTCCTCTCTAACTCTGCTGTCAGAGTCCATGATTTACAGCCATATAGGAGGATAGATATCACGAGGGATTTGTAAAGGTGGTATTTGGTGCCGAAGCTGATGTTGTTGCTTCTGATGATCTTCTCGAGTCTGACTAGAGCAGATGTTGCTGTTGCAATGCAAGCTTTCACTTCATTGTTTGATGTGCCATCTTTTGTTAGGATGGAGCCTAAGTATTTGAATTGGCTCACCTCTTCTAGTGTTTCTCCATTCATCTTTATTTCCGTGATGTCATTACTTGCGCTGTTGACCATGATCTTTGATTTCTCTGTACTGACCTCCATGCCGTATGCGCTCGCTCGATCTGTTAAATTGTCTGTGAGGATTTGCAGTTCTTGTTTGCTGCTGCCCATGAGGTCAATGTCATCTGCAAATCTGAGGTTGCAAAGGGGTCTTCCACCAATGGAGATGGAAGTGTGGTGGTTTTGCAGTGTCTCTGTCATGATGTTTTCGAGGAAGAGGTTGAAGAGTACAGGTGAGAGAAGGCAGCCCTGGTGAACCCCGACCGTGGTCTTGAAGAACTTGCCCACGTGGTTGTTCATGAAAACTGCACTTTTTGCGTTTTCGTACAGAGCCTTGATGACTTCAATTAGGCAGCTGTCAATGTTGAAGTGCCTGAGTACTTGCCAGAGGCCGTCATGCCATACCCTGTCAAAGGCCTTTTTGAAGTCTATGAAATTGTGGTACAAGTCTTTTTGGTGTTGGAGATGCTTCTCTATCAGAATTCTCAGATTGAAAATTTGTTCCATTGTGCTGCGTTTTGGTCTAAAGCCCGCTTGTTCTTCTGCCAGGAGTTTTTCCGCTTGGTTTTTCAGTCTGTTGAGGACTACCTGCAGCATGATCTTGCTAGGATGACTTATGAGACTGATGGTTCTGTAGTTCTGGCATTTCTTGAGGTTTCCTTTCTTTGGCAGGGGTATTACAAGAGACTGTGTCCATTCTTTTGGCCATTCTTTGGTGTCGTGGATCTTCTGACAAAGTTCTGTGAATCGCCTTGCTGTTTCATTCCCTCCATTTTTTATAAGTTCAGCTGGGATGTTATCAATTCCAGGGGACTTCCCCTTCTTCAATTGTTTAATAGCTGCATCTACTTCACACCTTAGTATTGGTGGGTCTTTATCTTGGTGTTCAGGGGGTTTGTCAGAAACTATGTTGGTATCTGGGCGTAGTGGGTAGTTGTACAATCCCTCACAGTATTCTGTCCAGCGTTGGAGGATGGCATTGTTTTCCGTTAAAAGATTTCCTTCTTTGTCTTCAATAACAGAGGCTTTAGGCTGTGTGGTTTTCGTTAGTGCTTTCAAAGTGTCGTAAGCTGTTTTGCTGTTTCCCTTGGTCATTCCAGCTTCGATGTTGTTGCATTGTTCTTCTATCCACCCTTCTTTGGCTTCTCTCATCTTTTTCCTCACTTTGCTGTGGCTATCCATGTACTTCTTGTAAGCTTCTTGACTTGTGAACTTTTGTTTCTTAAGTTCTCTTCTTTTGTCGCAGAGGTCAAGAACCTCATTTGTCACCCAGGGTTGTTTCTTTGTTCTGCTTCTTCCTAATGTTTCTTCTGCTGCTGTCGTTAGCACTTCTTTGATGTTGTTGGCCAATGTGTCTACATCATTGTCGATGGCTGTGAGTGCGGCGAACTTTCCTCCTATGTTGGCTTGGAAAATCTCAACCACTGTTGGGTCTTTGAGTTTTTCCAGGTCGAATCTTATGCGTGGGCTTTTTGGCTGTTGTTTTGCTTTCAGTTTCAGTCTGATGGTGGTGAGTACAAGGTCGTGGTCACTGCCAATGTCAGCTCCTGGGAATGTTCTTGTGTTTGCCTTGTTTATGCTGGATTTGAATCTTTGGGGTGACAGAATGTAATCAATTTGATTATGAATCAGACCATTTGGTGAGTGCCAGGTTGATGTTCTGGATGGCTTGTGAGGGTGGAGTGTGTTAGCCAAAGTAAGTTTGTGCTTCTTTGCGAATTCCAGCAGCCGCTGTCCTCTGTCATTTGTTTCTCCCAGTCCAAATCGTCCTGTGGTTCCTGCCCAGGTGTCATAGGCATCAGGTCCCACCTTAGCATTCCAGTCGCCTTCCACAATAAGGATGTCTTTTTGGGGCGTTTTGGAGATGACGTTTTCAAGTTCTTCATAGAATTATTCTACCTGATCATCATCGTAGTCAGATGTTGGAGCATACACTTGGATGATGGTGAGATTCTGGGGTTTTGCAGAAACTCTGATTGAGATGAGTCTGCTGGATACTGGTGTGCAGCTGATGATGCTTGACACAATCTCTTTCCTGACAATAAAGCCTACTCCATGTTGATGTAGTTTCTCTTCTCCGCTGTACCATATTTTGTGGCCGTCTTGCGTGGTTGTTTCTCCAAAGCCAATCCATCTGACTTCCGCAAGCCCTATGATGTCCCATTTATACCTCTGTAATTCATGTGTAAGTTCCTGTACTCTTCCTGTTTGGTACAGAGTCCTTACATTCCATGTACCAATGGTTGCCCCTTTAGCTGGAAGCTTTAGACTTGGTTCTGCCCCAGTAACACACTTGTCGCTCCCACCCTGGAGGCTTGCAGTGGGTAGCGCGGTCGTTGTTGATCCGGGCCTCGACCGATCCGGCATGTCTTTCTGTTATGTTTTTCTCATCATGTCCTTGCAGTGGTCTTGAGGAAGCTTGGTGGCGCCCATCTCCTCTCCAAGACTCCTACTGGTGGATAAGAATGCACCAGCCCCTCACAACGTTTCGCCCGCCAGTAGAAGCGGTTACCGGGGTGTGGGTGGGTTAAGGACCCGGACCCAGAAGTGAGAGTTGAGTGCCAAGTGAGGACCAGTGCTCCCGTCCATCCCGAAGGATGCTACTGCCAGGTTTACAAAGGTACCACCTCTCCTTAAGCACCCCATACACCCCAATAAACAATGATAGAGATAAACAATGTTCTGGTAAATGTTTCAGCATATCATTAGATACTGTGTCCAAACCGACAGATGTTTTCTTGTTGGAAAGTGACAATAATGCTTCTTTTACTTCATTCAATAAGATTGGGGCATTGACATATTCATCATTATCAGAGATTGGTTCAGAATGCAACTCTATTTTGTTTTCCTCTTCTGTTCTCTGTTTTCTATGCTCACATGATAGCCCTTCAATGCGCATTGATTCTGAGAACATGTCTACAAAGGCTTCTGCTTTTTCTTTGTTGGAAGGAAATTCTTTATTCCCCAGCTTTACTGGGCAACTTGGTAGACTGACACCATTTTTCATTTCATTAAATTTTTTCCAAACTTGTTTAAGATCTTTATGACTGGATATCTCACTGGTACAAAAAGAAGACCAAAACTGTCTTTTAGCCTCAGCAATAACTTTGTTGCTATGATTTTTAGCTTCTTTCTGCTTGATATAATTTTTTGGCGTTTTATCTTTTAGATATATCTTATACATTGAACGTTTATTCTTAACTGCATGGTCACATGCTGGTGTCTACCATATATTTCCATTATGTTTCTTTGATTCATGCATGTTTATTCTAGGGATAGACAAACTAGCAGCTTGAAGGATGGTTTCAGTAAAAATAGAATAGAAGTGGTCTATGTCATCAGTTTCAAAGCTCTCAGTGTTGTAGGCTGCAAGAATGCTTTTAACTTTTTCCCAATCAGCTTGTTTATAATTAAATTTAGGAATCTTGTCTGCAAGGGTGTCACAAGTAGCAGTTGTTCTATGAAGAATTATAACAACAAGCAGGTGGTCACTGCCAAGGGTGTCTTTGTGTGTTGTCCAGTCACATTCTTGAGCTAGTGCTGGAGATATAAATGTTAAATCTAAGGCTGATGCTCTATGAGTAGCAATGTCTGGAATTCTGGTGACACTGCCATCATTTAATAAGCATAGGCACGAATCCACTACATTTTCTACAAAGCGGTTACTGGATATTTTTTCACACTATTTATCCCAAAAGGGGGCATGAGCATTAAAGTCGCCTGCAATAAGCCATTTTTCATCATCTTGAAGACTGTGTATCCATTCTGTATTATAAATGTTAGGCCCCTTAGGCAAATATATAGATACACCATTTAGCACTATATCCTCTGCAAACTTTACTCTTGCTGCACATGAATGTACATCAAGCACTTGGTTAGGCACTGGTGAAGAGCGAACATTATAATCTATCCTTCCTTGGATGTAAATTGCTGCACTAATTTTGGTAGCAGCATCAACTTGCTGATGTACAGGTGGATAATAATAACCAGGCAGTTTGGGCAGTTTACTCCTGGTTACATTGAGGGATTGAAATATGATTGCTTGATAGTGATTGTCAGCCAAGATGCTGGACTAAATAGGGCAAATTGGTGGAGACTGACCGAGCATTCCACTGCATGATTTTAAGTGGACTTGATTGTTTAGAAGGCATTATAGTATACAAAATCTAGGCAACAAAGTAAGAATAGCCAATAGTCTAAAAACAACTTTGAAATAATAACAATAATAATAACTATACAAATATTTAACCAAACAGATCTAGATTAAGCACTTCTCAATCCAATCTCTATACAGATGTGAGGCACAAAATCAGTCAAGTTCAAACAACAACAACAAAAAATCGCAAATCACTACAGATATGTAGCTAATTGTACCAAAGTTACGCAAACTAGTTAAGGTTGTAGCACACACTACACAATAGATTAACGTCTGATTCAATATCTGGCGACTGCTTCAAAGAAAGCAAAAAGTCACCATGGAATATATGGCCTGCTCACAGGGGTGCACCAGAAATTATGGCTAGCTTTGTTCCTATACCAGAATTGCCTGGGGTAATTTCTGGGAAAATATGAGCATTGTCTCCTGGGGTCAGCATAGTTGGCATCTTGTATGTTGTGTTTTGAAGACAACCAAAACTCTTTCTTTTTAAAAGTGGCAGCATAGCCAGACTGTGTGAATACAGAATTTTTCCCGGTATTATTCACACGACGCTGGCCTCTTTGGGTGGGCTTCTTCCACAGAAGAGAATGTAGGTGTCGCCCCAAATTTCCAGCAAGGACACTGGCTCCTCTGACTGATGGGTGAATAGAGTCACTCATATAGGTTGTAGAGGTAGCTTTTAGATTTTCATGACTCAGGAAAGAGGTGTTGTCTTGGTCACAGATCTGTGAGTATGTATAGGCATTAAATAATTATCTCTTAGCTTTTAACTCAGGGACATTAAGAGGCGCAACTCTGCTTAAAACCACTGATGTTTGGGGCCACTTAGAGTGTACAGCTTTTGTACAGGAGACCAAAGAATCGCTACAGCATTTTGCATCTTTTTCCTTAAGGTCGTTAATACCCAGATGGAGAACTACTGCTTCAAAATGATCATTTGCACTGTAATCCTCCAACACTTTCATGCAATCTTCAGATGTGAATGTCTTTCTTGTGGTAGCATGAAAACCATATGAATTCCCCAGCCTTTTACTGTCAATCTGGTTCATTACAGAATCATGAAGTATTAAAACAGCTGGTAGTTGGGAGCTGTCATTTTGATCATTTTGAATAGATTCTGATTTGCTCACTTTGTTGTCAGGCATTGCAGTATGGCTATTGGCAAAGGTTGGGTGCCTGCGCTGTTTTGTGGGGTTTTTGCTCCTGAGGATTTTATTTGGGGGATCTTTTTTATTTCTGTTTCCCTGCTCTTGTTTCTGCTGCTCTACATTCTTTTTGACGTCATTGGTGTTGACCTTACTACGTGGGCTTTTAATGACGTCATTTTCTTCACTGTTCTTTTTTTCAAGAAGAGGCCTATTTTTTTAAATAAATGGTGCTGCTTTCACAGTGTCACCATAAGATGGAGCACGAGCGATGTGGGTGCTGGGGGAAGCAGTTGAGATGGCTGATTGTGAGCATGCTGTCAGGTGTTTTTGACATGGAATGGGCTCACCTGGCTCGCTGGTAACCTTCCTTGTCAGTCTGTCTCCCTTCACCGCCTCCGTCAGTTCTGTCATCTGTCTCTGTCTTTCTTTCTCGGCAGAAGTAACAAGGTTGATAAGTGAGCGCAGCATAGATTGGCATTCGCTGGCTTCCTGTATCTGCTTGTTCAGTATTTTAGGCTGTTCCACATCAACTGTTTGACAAGAACGATGTTGACTAGGTCTAGTGCAGCCATATTCCTTGTTTTCCTCTACTGATATAGTTCTAAGTTCGTCAGCTATATCAGCAAGAACGTCACTGCTCACATGCTTTGTGGCACATTTTTTGCATGTGAATTTTCTTTTTGTTTTTACAAAAAGCCCAAGCTGGTAGTAGGATAGATCAGTGCACTCCCAGTGTACCTGTCTGGCACAGTCACTGCAAGTTAATGTCGGACTGTCCTTAAACTGTTCACAGAAGCACAAAAATTGGTATTCTTCATGTTGCACTTCTGAGATAGACGTTCTCACACTTCGGATGTTTTTTGAAATCACAGAGCTTAGACTTAATTTTTTACTTATTTTTTGGCTTTTTGAGCCTCTCTTTTGTGACATTTTGTCATTTCAATCGCTCAGACGAGTTCAGGCGTTTGTTGACATCGCCATCTTCATGACGTCATCCAATAATAATAATAATTTTGTGTTCGTTTTGTGTGGTCCCCATTAGAGTGTGACAGGCATGAAGGGGTTTTTTAATTTAATGCACCCCACTAGGGGCTGACAGTTCACAGAAATAATGTAGCCATATTGAATGCATGAACTACTTGTCTGAGTTTGTGGATCAATGACAATTTAGTAAGAAAGATTTCCTCTGAATTATTCATGAGCGTAACTATTTTTATAATCTTTGATTTTTGTTCATTGTTACTTCTGTCTGCGTTGCCTGCTCCGTGCTCTTTAATGATGAATTCATTCTTCCATCTCTGTTCTGTCTTCTTCATTTTCTTGTACAGGTGATTTCATTCTTCTATCTCTGTTCTGTCTTCTTCATTTTCTGTTACTGGTGATTTCATTCTTCCATCTCTGTTCTGTCTTCTTCATTTTCTGTTACTGGTGATTTCATTCTTCCATCTCTGTTCTGTCTTCTTCATTTTCTGTTACTGGTGATTTCATTCTTCCATCTCTGTTCTGTCTTCTTCATTTTCTGTTACTGGTGATTTCATTCTTCCATCTCTGTTCTGTCTTCTTCATTTTCTGTTACTGGTGATTTCATTCTTCCATCTCTGTTCTGTCTTCGTCATTTTCTGTTACTGGTGATTTCGTTTTTTAAACCGCAGACATTACTACTCAACCCACATTGCTATATCTGACATAAAACTGAACGACGGAAGAAAAACATGCATGTATGTACAGAGAACACCAAAAAAAACCCAGACCACATACATGTACATACTCCAAAGAAGAAAAAAGACTATGAACAAAAATATAATACAAAAAAGAAAACGGACAATATACATGAACACTCTACAAACAAAAGCAACTATGAACATATATATATTACAAAGAAAAAAACAAACTACATGAACATAAGACAAAGAACATGCACACACACACACACACGCACGCACGCACGCACGCACGCACGCACGCACGCACACACACACACACACACACACATGAACACACACACACACACACACACACACACACACACACACACACACACACACACACACACACTCACTCACTCAAAGGAAGTGAAGTGAAGACGCGCCAGGAGTAAGACGTGCCAGGAGGAGCTCTCCAGAGATGTGTTTTTTCTAATAGTTAGAGGAAAGTTGTTCAGTTGAAAATTATACACACCAGTGTGTCTTCATCCCGGGACAAAAAGTGTGAACATAATTGGCTATAAAAAGTTGTGAATATTGAGTTATCTACGATTTACGATTCCTATATGATTTCTTCCACTGATCTAGTTTTAACAAAGCCTTGTGCAGTGGTGAAGTGGTAAGGTGGTGGTGACCTGTTCCTGGACCTTTGTGCCGTAACAGCCTACTCAAGTGTGACTACTCAAGTGTGACGGCCAGCTTCACGAATCTGTGTCAAGTGTTTTCATGGTTGTTGGGCCAACAGCCAGGTAGGCTAATATGTAGTCTTCTCCCTACCCAAAGTTTACATGCCATACAAAGTGTTGCTGATCAGTGTAGCCTAGTTTGACATGTTGTTTTTATTATAGGCCTAGTGATAAACTGCCTCATGAACAATGCCGTTCTCTGTGCCAACCCGTAAGCCTAAGCACTATTGAAATGGTCAACAAGGCAGAAGGCACCTATTAACGTCCCCCCCCCCTCTCTCTCTCTCTCTCTCTCTCTTTACTATTCCTTTTTTTTTTTTTTTTTTTTTTTTTTTTTTTTTTTTTTTAGTATGTTTCTAACCACACTGTACAATATACTACCAGGTCCCTCTAAAAATGAGGCCTACTACACGCTCCATGAGTGCAAAGTGCTTCTCTAGTGAAACTATACAACCCACACTAGACTCATGCCAAGTAACTTTTGATTCCCCCAAGTCTAGACTACCCCTATGGAGATTCGTATTTTATGAGAGATACTGTGGAAAATACCAACCATCAGGCATTTCCTCCACCTTTTCTGAAAGGAACAAAAATGACAAAGTCCAATTATCAATTCCTACTGAGTACACCCCAACTCTTCCAGTTGAACTGTGGCACTCGTTCATCCAGGTTTATCAGGGCACCACCAAACTCCTAACTGTTCACATTTACCATTCAACTGGAAAACTTTTAATACAGGGAAATGCAGACCTGTGCACCCCCTTACTACTGATTTCAGTATTTTCATGGCAATTTTCAGTATTTTTCACCGAGTTTCAGTATTTTTGCGCGTTGTTCGTGATACACTTTTTCAACATGAAGCATAAACGTCTTTTTTTTAATTTGGTTTTTGTATCTGTATTTGTTTGCTCATCCCCCTTCCAATTTTTTTCCATTGTACCATTGCTCATAAGCTTTTTCTTTTATCAACTAGCAAATCTGGACAGGTCTGATGACTTCATAAGTGATGTAATATACAGAGTGTAGAATTGGGAGAGAAAAAAAAGAGGACATTGAGCCGGGGTCCAGGGGCCGCTTAGGCCCCGGTGGGGTGCAGGGGTAAAGCCCCGCTGGGGGGCCCAGGGGGGCGAAGCCCCCCGGCCTAAAACGATTTTTCGCATTTTAAAGGCAGTTTGGAGGCATCTCCAGGCACAATTTTGTGCAATGTGGAGGCATATGTGTGTGTGTGTGTGTGTGTGTGTGTGTGTGTGTGTGTGTGTGTGTGTGTGAGACAGAGAGGAGAGAGAGAGAGAGAGAGAGAGAGAGAGAGAGAGAGAGAGAGAGAGAGAGAGAGAGAGACTCAGACCTTCCATAAAGAACCACCAGAGTATGTCAAACTTGTTATAAACAGATCTATTCTGGGTAGCGGTAATATAAGTTTGTGTGTACCACTGTGATGGTTAATGGAAAACGTGGAGAGAGAGAGAGAGAGAGAGAGAGAGAGAGAGAGAGAGAGAGAGAGAGAGAGAGAGAGATATCAATACACTCTCTGGTGAAGATTTAAGAAGATCCTATGCCTTTCTCATTTTATTTTTAATCTGATTTCGGAGTGGACTCACAATGACAGTTTGCATGGCCAGAAAACAAGTGTTGTGTATGTGTGTGCTCTGCTGCTGTCCATTACAGCACCAGAGCGGAAGCCGTGTTCGGTACGATATAACTTTAGAGCGAGTTTTCATGTAACTTCAGAACAAGTCACTTTGCCGTTTTAACGATCAACTGATTTTTCGAAGATGCGAGAAATTTTACTGTTCCATGATTTTCCAAGAAATCAGCGCTTCTATAAATGAAGAGCCGTGGTTTGCTATGTTCCGACCGCATTCCAATTTTTGACACCACTTGCGAATGAAAGTTCAACTTTCATTAGCGAGCAGCCTGATGCGAGAGACGTAGCGCAGGTTTCAAACCTTACTCGGCAAAACGAACAGCCAATTTTGCTGCTTATGCATCTATATCCGCAACTGTACCTCTTTTAGCCCCATCCTGGCCTGTAAGCGTCATTTTGCATTCACTCCGCGTCTGTCTTTGCTTTTAAGTGTATCAGTTTGGTCTGTTTCTCCGCGAAAGTTTACACTTTCCGCCATTTTGTTTTGAAGATACTGTTGTGCGCATGCGTCGTCAGGGAGATAAGTAACTGAACGATAGTCGATAGGGCTTAGCAGACGACGTAACGCGAGATAAACGGCATCGCTGAACGATAGAAGACGACGTTTTCGATTTCCGGATTTTTCATTGACAAAAATCGGATTTTGATTAATAAAATCGTATTTCCGTATTTTCCAACTTTTTCCGGAACAAATACGGAAAAATACGGAAGGTGCACAGGTCTGGAAATGTGTGCCAGTCGTGGGTGGAGAAGGAGTTTGAAACTCTGAAAGCCATTGTGAATCAATTGGCTGAACTAAACCCATCCACAGAAGACGCCCCAGATGTGCTGTCCTCCATTGCGTCACCAAGCCACGAAACTCTACCAGCCATCAGGGACAGCACACCTCCTGTGATGTCATCCCAGTGCCCCCAGACTGCAGCTGCTGATGACAAATCCCCCTCACCTGACCAGTCATCATCTCCCCCCTCCAGTTCACCCGACCCTATCCCCCCAAACTCCTCACCTTGCCTCACCCCCCAACTCACTACATTGCCTCATCCCTCATCCCCTGATGAAGAAACCTCACCCCCTCCTCCTCCACCTACAGATGTGACCATCACCTCCGCCCTTCTCAATGACCCCTCACCTGATCATCAACCCCTCCCTTCACCATCAAGCTCTCCAGACCCTCCCACTACCCCCCTGCCTCTCCTTCCTCTCCTCCCTACCAACCTCCAAACGACCAGGCTCCTACCCCCTCCCCCAGTCCTGATCCCTCCCCTTCATCTTCTCCTTGCCACCACACGGATGCTTGCCTCTCATCTACACTTGAAAACACCTCTACACAACAGGACAATGCACACTCCACTCTCACACAGTCAACTGACACTGTCACAGTTACAATGCTCTACAAGCAACTCATTGCTGCAAACCACACCATCTCCAACATGCAGAACAAAATACAAACACTGGAATCGCAACTTTTACAGGCACAACAACAAATAGATCACAATGCCCAAAACATCTCTGATTCAGAGATCAGAATAAAAAACTCCTTGAAAATAATGAAACAAGCAGTGTCACATGAAATCAATGAATTGCAGGACAGCCACAAAACCCAGCAAGGCCAACTGAAAGAAACAGCAAGCAAGCTCCAGTCATTCAAAGACAGTCAAAGCAATGTCAACAACAGCACCAAGACACAACTACAGACTCTCTGTGCAGCCAAACCGACACAACATTCAGTGACTCAGACAGACAATGCAAGCAAAGAATGTCCTGAACTGTGCACACAAACAGAGAAATATAGCGTAGATATTTCAAACAGATTTGAAGTTCTTTCAGACAATGCAGCAGATTCCCAAACAACCACTACAGAAAAACCCCTGCAACAATGTAAGCAAATCAACACTTCATCCATGCACACACAGACTAACAAACAGCCAATTTCTACAGACAATGCTAAGACTTCTCACTCCCACTTCCCTTACAATCAAAGAAGCAAGCAACCCATTCTGGCACACCCCCCACACACTGTTCATTCACACTCCACAACCACACATCATAATACGCAGACACGTAAGCAGTCCAAGTCCCCAGCCACCAACCAACCCCCACCCCGCCTATCTCCCTTAACTGCTCTGAAGCAGAAATTAATCCCACGGCAAGTGAACACACTGCTGTTGGGTGACTCAGTATTGGTAGGTGTGGACAGCCAAAGAATGCCAACACACTGCCACCCTGTCTGCAACCTGGCGGTGCCTGGCCTGACTGTCGACCACCTGTGTCAGTGGCTCTCATCACGCCCCCCTTCACCCCTCATCAAGCGTGTTGTATTCCATGTCGGAATCAACAGCTGCTACACAGGGCCCGTCTCCTCAGCAGACTGGGTCAAGCTGAGAAGGGTGTTCCCCCGTGCCACGCTACACGCCTCTTCTCTTCTCCCCCCCCTTGGACGACACCCACTCGGTGCAGCAGCTTCATGGTCCACAATGAACCTGAGAAACACCTGCATTCAGGAAGGAGTTTCCTTCATTGACAATACCCCCTACTTCCTCGCCAAGTCAGGCGCACCCAAGAAAGACATGTACCGTGACAGACTCCATCCCAGCTACAGAGGTTGTGAAGTCCTTACACACAACCTCTGTTCCCATGGTAACCGTCCACTCATCCCACCAACATACTCACACTCCCCTTCTGCTAGTTATGTGGACGCAGTGAAGGGGTACAGAAGTGTGGAGACTCTACCTACAACAAACACTAATGACTCAAACCTGTCTCCTGTCCTGTCCACCTCGCCTAAATGCCCACCTGTGACTGACTATGACTTTCACTTTCCACCCAGACAACCCAGGAGACTTATCCCCCATGACTCAGTCATGCAGGGTAGACCGACTGTACCAAACACCAAAACAGACAAGATCCTAGGTCTGTTAATGGAATTGCTCCAGCCCTAATCTATAATTACAGGAGTGTGTGTTTATGTGTGTGTGTGTGTGTGTGTGTGTGTGTGTGTGTGTGTGTGTGTGTGTGTGTGTCGTGAATGTGTGTGTGAGTGTGTGTGTGAATGTGTGTGTGTGCGTGTGTGTGTATGTGTGCGTGTGAGTGTGTGCATGTGTGTGTGTATGTGTATGTGTGTGTGAGTGACATGTGTGTGTATGTATATGTGTGTATGTGTGTGTGAGTGTGTATGTGTGTGTATGTGTGTGAGTGAGTGAGTGTGTGTGAGTGAGTGTGTGATTGAGTGTGTGTGAGTGAGTGTGTGAGTGAGTGTGTGTATGTGTGTATGTGTGTGTGAGTGAGTGTGTGTGAGTGAGTGTGTGTGTGAGTGAGTGTGTGAGTGAGTGTGTGTGAGTGAGTGTGTGCGCGGGTGCGTTATGTGTGTGTGTATGTGTGAGGTCATAAACACAAATGTGTTGATGCGTATATGTACACACCTGTGTGAGGGCATAATCACAAATGTGTTGATGCAAGTGATAAATGTGTTGATGCATGTATTTACTCACATAGACCTAGTATGTGATGATTTTTCTTTTACCTAATAGTTTTATGCAGTCAAATGAATTCATGAACCTTTGTGGGTTGGTGGGATTCCCCCCCCCCCCCCTCAAACTTCACCTTTTCACTCCTCAGCCCGGTTTGTTCCCCCCCCCCCCCCAAACTTCACCTTTTCACTCCTCAGCCCGGTTTGTTTCCCCACCCCCCCCCCAAACTTCACCTTTTCACTCCTCAGCCCGGTTTGTTTCCCCCCCCCCCCCCAAACTTTACCTTTTCACTCCTCAGCCCGGTTTGTTTCCCCCCCCCCCCAAACTTTACCTTTTCACCTCCCCCCCCCCACCCCCAAATGTTGTGCTATTTCACACATGACTTGACCAACAGATAGCCTACCCTTTTTTAGCCTAAGACAAGTCTATCTCTGTCTGTACTATTGCATAAACTAGTCTTATCTTCTCCTATAGCAGGCTTCTCTCTCTCTCTCTCTCTCTCTCTCTCTCTCTCTCTCTCTCTCCTCTCTCTCTCCTCTCTCTCTCTCTCTCTCTCTCAGAAATGTTAATGGTGTCATGCTGCAGTGTACTCTGCTAAGTTTACACAGTGAAGTTGCTTTACTCTATATCTGTTCATCTAGCAGAAACTTGATCATCATTGATTGATCTATAGAGAATTTTGGGTGATAACAGCTGAAATTCGTGTGTGATTGTGTATTTTTGCTTTGCTTATTACTTTTTTGTTACTGAACTTTGTATATAATATTCGTATATCCTAGTTTGAGTTGTGATTATACTTCTTTTTTGTGATTACACTTCTATTAGGCTTACGTGTTTGTTATTTGAGATTTTAGTCATTATCTGTTCATTTTGTTTTTCCCTTTTGTAATTGTTTTGGTTATTTGATTTTGTTTTGCTTTTTTGGTTCTTCTACTTGTGTGAAAACTCATAGACACCCAAAGATCTAACACAGCATTACTATCTGCACTCATCATTAGATATCATGCCTCTTACCTCAGACAAGTGGCCATTAAAACAGGGTCTCCGAGTAGGCTACCTCAACATAAACAATGCAATGAATAAAACAGATGATATTGCTAGCATACTATTTAATGAGGGGAATGAGTTTCATCTGTTTGGCTTTGCTGAATCTCGTCTTTCCTCAAATATAACTGATGCAGATATGCACATTCCAGGATACCAAATATTTCGTCAAGATCCCTACAAACCAAAAACTACAGGCTTGTTAACATATTTTGCATCTTCATTATGCTGTAAAAGGCTACATAACTTTGATGTCTATGATATTGAATCAATATGGGTAGAAATCAAACTAAAACACAGTAGTCCGCTATTGATAGGATTTATATACAGAAATCCGTCAGAACCCACTGACTGGATTGATCGATTCAATTCTTTAATGGATGAAGTTACACTTTTAAACTATGAAACAGTTATCCTTGGTGATTTTAACATAGATTTACTCAAACCTAAGCCTAAATGGAATCACAACTATACTATGTTTGGCCTAGACCAACTAGTAGATAAACCCACACGTATAACAGAAAACTCAGAGACATTAATTGATCATATATATACTAATGCAAAACAACACATAACTGAAGTATGTACTCCATCGTGTGGATGCAGTGATCATAATCCTGTCTGCTTTACTTGGTTTAAACACCGTATAAAAATTCCTAAAGTTGGGCATAAAACCATATATTACAGAAGATTCAAAAACTTTAGTGAGAAACATTTTCTTTCAGACTTGATGAATTCACCTTTACATAATATTTATCAAATAAGAGATCCCAATGAAGCTGCTGATTTTTGGGTAAATACATTTATCTCAGTGTATGACAAACATGCTCCCTTCATAAGAAAAAGAGTTAAAGAAAAAACGAAACCTCCTTGGATAACAAAGGACATAGATTCCGAGATAAACCTACGAAACTATCTGAAAACCCATGGTACAAATGACCAATTTAGAGAACAAAGAAATAAAGTGAATTCTCTAAAACGCAGATCGAAGCGAAACTACTTCCAACAGTTGTTAACTACCACAACTGACTCTCGCCAAATTTGGAAAGCCATTAATACATTATGTAATAAACATATTTCAAAGAGCCAACAATCCATTAAAGAAATATCAGCTGATGAATTAAACAACCATTTTTCAAATGTAGCTGATAAAGTTATAACATGCGACAAGTCAAGCGAAAATGATCTTGTTTACTTAGAACAACATGTTAATTCTAAACACATTAAAATTCCATTCAATCTCCAGCCAATGACAATCTTTGATGTATTAAATAGTCTAAAATTACAAACAAATTCAAGGACACGTGATTTAGACAATTTGGATGGACGGATAATAAAACTATCTAGTCCAGTCATTGCTGAAACACTAACATATCTATACAACTTGTGTATTGAAAAAAGGTGTTTTCCTCTCAGTTTAAACAAGCAAAAATCATTCCAGTACATAAATCAGGGGAATACTCTTCTCCTTCGAATTATAGGCCAATTTCAATTCTCTCAATAATATCTAAACCCATAGAAAAACACATACAAACATCACTAAGTTCTTACTTTATTAACAACAGTCTAATAAATGAAGATCAATCGGGGTTTCGTAAAAACTATTCCTGCCACACTGCTCTAACTCAGCTTACTGAAAGTCTCTTACACAACATAAATAACAATAAATTTATAGGACTCCTTTTTGTTGACTTTGAAAAAGCATTTGATGTGATTGATCATTCTCTGTTATTACGCAAATTAGAAATGTACAAACTGACACCTGATATTATTCAGCTTCTAAAAAGTTTTCTGTCAAATAGGCAACAGCTTGTAACTGTTGATAATCAAACATCAGCACTACTACCTAGTAGCTATGGGGTACCACAAGGCTCAGTATTGGGACCTCTCTTGTTTTCAATCTTTGTAAATGACTTACCCTGTTTTATTCAATGTAGCTGTGAAATGTTTGCTGATGATACCACTCTACTTTGTAGTGATTCAGACCCTTGTAGCTTA
>JASPKP010000951.1:30000-34165 GCA_030674155.1 Stramonita haemastoma
AAATGCTGTTATTCTACAAAGCTGACAGAAGAAATGCTGTGTTCTACAAAGCTGACTGAAGAAATACTGTATTTCACAAAGCTGACTGAAGAAAAAATGTTGTATTCTACAAAGCTGCCTGAAGAAAATGCTGTATTCTACAAAGCTGACTGAGAAAGAAATACTGTATTCTACAAAGCTGACTGAAGAAATACTGTATTCTACAAAGCTGACTGAAGAAAGAAATGTGTATTCTACAAAGCTGACTGAAGAAAAAAATGCTGTATTCCACAAAGCTGACTGAAGAAGAAATGCTGTATTCCCACAAAGCTGACTGAAGAAATGCTGTATTCTACAAAGCTGACTGAAGAAAGAAATGCTGTATTCTACAAAGCTGACTGAAAGAAATGCTGTATTCTACAAAGCTGACTGAAGAAGAAATGTTGTATTCTACAAAGCTGACTGAAGAAATGCTGTATTCTACAAAGCTGACTGAAGAAAGAAACGTGTATTCTACAAAGCTGACTGAAAAAATACTGTATTCTACAAAGCTGACTGAAGAAAAAATGCTGTATTCTACAAAGCTGACTGAAGAAAGAAATACTGTATTCTACAAAGCTGACTGAAGAAAGAAATGCTTATTCTACAAAGCTGACTGACTTTTTCTGTTCCTCAGCTGGAGCTCTGGGTTCACTAATGGCCAGATTTTGCATATCTGACTGTTTTTACTCATCATGAAGGTAGCTGCATTCCAATTTCGGGATGTGTGCTAGGTACGTGTAACCCACCAAGTGCTGACATGAAAACGGGACTTTTACGTCACGTTTCACTTCTCTAAAATGTATGTACACGAAGAAAAAGAAACGCACAGGCAGGTCTGCACTTGAAGCTGACCTGGGAAATGGTAAAAACCCTCCACCATTAATTCACCAGGCAGCTCTGATGTTCGAGCCTTGACTTTCTGGACCCCTGGGTTAAAGATTTTAGTGGTGATGGGTGATTATCATAATTATTATTGCCAATTTTATCATTATCACTTTGATTGATCTATTGTTTAGACATTTTGATTGGTTTGAGTACTATGGACTGTATGTCAAAATTTAGGATGTTTTGTTCCTGTTTTTTCTGTTTTTATTTTGTTTGTTTGGTTTTTTTTATAGTTATATAAAGTATGAATGAAAAGAATGGATATATTGTAACCTGATTTATTTTGTTCCTATGAATTAAAAAAAAACACGAAAAAACTCAAATGCATGTGCGCGAGCGGATATATATATATATATATATATATATATATTATATTATATATATTATTATATAATATATATATATATATATTATATTATTATTATATACATATATATATATTTGTGTGTGTGTGTGAGTATGTGTGGTGTGTATGTGTGTGAAAGTGTGTGTGTGTGTGTGTGTGTGTGTGGGGGGGGTGTTGTGTGTGTGTGTGTGTGTGTGGTGTGTGTGTGTGTGTGTGTGTGTGTGTGTGTGTGTGTGTGTGTGTGTGGGGTGTTGTTGTGTTGTATGTTGTGTTGTGTGGGGGGGTATGTATGTGTGTGTGCGTGTGGATGTGTGTGTGTGTTGTGTGTGTATGTGTGTGTGTGTGTGTATGTGTGTGTGTGTGTCGGTGTGGATGTGTGGTGTGTGTGTGTTTCTTTGTGTGAATATATGTGGGGGGGGGGGGGGGCAAGGGGTTATGTGTATGTGTGTGTTATGTTGTGTATGTATGTGTGTTGAGTATGTATGTTGTATGTGTGTATGTGTGTATGTGTGTGTGTGTGTGTGGTGTGTGTGTGTGTTTAGCTTACGTTACAGAATAAGTCTTACAGTATATTGAGGATTGCCTGCCAGAACTGGCTATCAGCCACTTTTTCACTTTTTAAGTTTTTGGCATGTGGAGACTCTTCATAGCATATACTTTACTGTTACACTAAACCATATGGCTGTTATTGATATTTAATTGTTATTCAGAAAAACCATTCCCGTTCATCAAATTTGTCTCCTTGTTGAAAGCCAGTGAAGGCAATGTCAAAGAAAGTGGCAAGTCCAGAGTTACGCCCTCCTGATTACCTGTGCTGGGATATGGCAGACCTAGCCTATACACTTCAACTTGGCTAAAGATGGTTTAAATGTCCACAGTATCCTAGGAGATATCCCCCCATTCCTCTGTTCATCTCCCCCTGCCTCTCCTATCAGGCAAAATAAGGGGGGATTGTAGTGTAATTAGGCTAATAAATGGGCTTAGTTCTCGTGTGTGCCTGCCTACCTGCGTGCGTGTGTGCGCGTGAGTGAGTGTGGTGTGTGAGTGTAAGTGTGGAGTGTGTGTGTTTTTGTGTTGTGTGTGTGTGTGTGTGCGCCTGTGTGTTTGTGTGTGTGCATGTGCATGCGTGAGTGTGTGTGTGCATACGTGCGTGTGTACGTGTGCGTGCGTGCGTGTGTGTGTGTGTGTGCGTGCGTGTGTGCGTGCGTGCGTGGTGTGTGTGTGTGGTGTGTGTGTGGTGTGTGGTGTGTGTGAATGTGTGTGCGTGTGTCGGTTTGGTGTGTGTGGGTGTGGTTGTGTGTGTGAGTTGTGTGTGTGTGTGGTTTGTGTGTGTGTGTGTGTGTGTTGTGTGTTGTTGTGTGTGGTGTGTGTGTGTGTGTGTTGTTGTTGTGTGTGTGTGTGTGTGTTGTTGTGTGTGTGTGTGTGTGGTGGTGTGTGTGTGTGTGTTGGTGTGGGGTGTGTGTGTGTGTGTGTGTGATGTTGAGTATGGAGTGATTTGAGTGAGTAAGAGATATCACTGCTGGAAACAATAAAATAATTACATCCTCAATATAAATCGGAATCAACGAAATCAAGGCAGTAGAAAAACTCATATAGCAGCAAAAATATGAGACAGCAAATATGACATCAAAAATAATTATGAACTTAAAATATTTGCATGACAGATTTGATAAACAAACACAATTGGGAGAGAGAGAAAGAGAAAGAGAGAGAGAAAGAGAGAGAGAGAGAGAGAGAGAGAGAGAGAGAGAGAGAGAGAGAAGAGAGAAGAGAGAGAGAGGAGAGAGAGAGAGAGAGAGAGAGAGATAGAGAGAGAGGCCAACCTTCTTTCTCAGACTTTGAAAAATCAGAAATGTGAAGTTATAGACGTGTGCATGTTTTTGGGGTTAAATACAGCTTCTTGATCTCCTGTGTTATGTGAGAGCAAATTTTGTTTCCATGTTCTGAAATAGCCCTTTCTGGCGTTCCCTGATTTATACAGTCGTTCCTGAAAAGCGAAGCTAATAAAGATTTAAACCTCATCCCATGGAGACCATGGGGAGAGCTGTCCAGCCCTCCCTACGGTAATTGGCCGACGCCAAGTGTCCACTACCGGCAGTAAAGCAGCTGGCAGGCTGGAGGCTTGCCCAACACACTTCAAGTAGACGGCCTGTGCTGGCATCCTTAGTTAATTTTACTTTCCCTCCACCAGCCCATTGCCTGTGCCGCCCTTAGCAGGTTCGGCAATCAGGGCGGGCTATTTTCCTTTAAGTTGTCATCTTTTCCAACTTGGCTAGCTGCTACAATGGATGAACAAGAAGGTGTCATTAAATAAAAACATACTTGTTGCCATCCAACTTCAGATATGAAAGGCGAATATGTGTGACGATATAATTCTCACTGGCTCAAGGATAGCGCATAAAAAGGCACACAGCTCACAGCGATGTGAAACTTTCAAACGCCATTTTCTCAAAACTGCATCCAACCGCTATAGCTGGTTCTGGCAGGCAACCCTCGATATCATCATTATTACTATCATTGTTGTTATTATTATTAGTCTTATTATTATTATCATTATATTTCACTTTACTTCCTTTTTCAGATTATTTTGTTCTTATGAGTTGTAAAAATGTTGTAGCTAAATATTTTTTTGGGGGGGTTTTCTTGGTTGTACTCTGCTTGTTTGCTTGCTACTTCATTTTTGTTGGTTTGGCTTTTTATAAGTGGTTTTGGGGGGGAGTTTTTGTTTTGTTTTGGCATTTTTATTGTCTAGATAGATGGTTTGAGGAAAATAAGCAAATTTATTGCTTACTCAATGTACCATCTGGAAATAAAATTTTGACTTTGAAAATAAATTTTGATGTGCTACACCCACCTCCACCCCCACATACACACAAAACACAATCACCAAAAACCCCCACCCCCACGCGCCCC
>JASPKP010009521.1:5000-10263 GCA_030674155.1 Stramonita haemastoma
TCTTAACAAAATAATGCTCTGGCCTCGTTTTATCCCCACCCTAGGAACAGTGCCCAGTTCCGTGTGTATCCTGCCTTTTCTTTTTTACATGGCAGCCAGGACTTCATACCCTCATCTCCCCCTCTCCTCCCTTGGGAAGGGTGGAGGTGTCCAGTTTATGGGGTAATTGGATCTTTCAAAGCCATGATACACTAAGCAGGCTCTTTGTTGCAGGCATTTTTTTGTTGTTAGCTTGTGTTTCTGTAGACGTGCGCTTGAATCGTATAATGAATTTAGGGAAGTTGTGTCTACATGTATTCTGGCTTATTGTTCTATAGAGAGACTCATGTTTCAGTCAAAGTGCATGCACATGGGATAGCAAGGAAGTGGTGGTCTTTTGTACTGGAATAAATGGTATCTGACGACATGAACTATAGGATCTTTAACGTGCATACTTTAAGTCTGCATGTGCACGTGTACAATGAGAGTTTATGCACTTGCAGATCTTTACTTGAAGTTACTTTGAAAGATCTTATAAAATGTCCACCTATAATTCAGATATGCTACCGCTTAGAATCGAACCCAAAAGTCCATAGACTCAAGGGATCGAAATCAAAGGGCATCAACCACCCGTCCATAGCCTTCCTCTACATCCCATTTGATGACATTGGGTATCTACGCAGCAATGCTACAATTTCTTTCCGAGACTGTGCTCATAAATTAAATGCACTTTACCCCCTTCCCACCAAATGAATTATGCACATCCCATTTTTTATCTAAAGGTTTCTGCCCGGAATCTAATAAACCAATCAACTCCATCAATCATATCTATTCAGCTGTATAACGTTCTATTCATTGAATTAATTTGTTTTGTGTCGTTTATTATTTATTGTACTTTATAGCTCAGTGGTCAGAGCACTCGCTTTCTCCAAGCCAATGCTAGGCAACATCGAGCACGGGCATAAAGTTGATGTATGACTGTTTGCGCGCCTTGGCTTCAGTACAATCCCCCAGTTCACCCAGCTGTCGATGGGTACTTGGTCTGACACCTCGCTCCCCTGCGACCATTATAGGTATGGGACACCTTTACCTTCTTTTCTTCTTTATTCCACTTTAAATCACGGCAGGTTTCTCTGCATGAAATATGTCAATATGGCGGCCTCGTCGTCTTTTGTCTCCACCTAACATGGTGTGCAACGTTTCATGTTCATCCTAGCTGCGCTCTTTTTTCTTTTGTAGATGCTTGCCGTGTCTTAGCAAATGCTCTGGTCTCATCTTGTCACTAGTGTAAGAACGATGCACAGTTGTGTGCGCACTCTGCCTTTTGTTTTGAACATGGAAGCCAGGAGTTCATACCTACATCATCCTTCTCCTCCCCTTGAGGTGTCTAGTTCATGCGGGAATTGGATCTTCTGAAGCCATGATACACTAAGCAGACTCTCTGTTGCAGGAGGTTTTGATGTTAGCTCGTGATTCTGAAGATGTGTATGTCATCGCATAATTTATTTAGGGAAGTTGTGTCTACAGAATGATATTGTATTCAGGCTCATACTTCTATAGAGAGACTCGTGGTTTATTGAAAGTGCAGGTAGGATAAAAAGTGATATTTGTTCCTTTTTACTAGAATACTTTTGCCCAGACGAAAAAAATGTATCAGTTATTAAAGCCAGCTTAGTGCCAAGGCCTACACCAAAATGTTTTGTTGTAACATGTTATGCTGAGATTGACTTCAGCCATGACAAGCTCTTAACATAACAACCTGCAATCTTCATTAAGGCAAAATCATCTGAGGCCGGAGTATGGCTGCCTATGTTACGGTCAGCAAGCAAAACAGTTGTATTCGCAAACTTCTCATCCAGTGTGTACGTCCTATCTCACAATGATTTCCATGTAAGATGAATGAGTCAGAGAGTGCATATTCTGGGTGACCCCCGGGGTGTTAAGCTGGGGAGCGCACAATGACAACAGCTGGAATAAATGGTATCTGATGACAGTTTTGTTTGAATGATTAGATGACTGCAAAAGACATGTAGTAAGTTAATAATTTTAAACCTAATCCAGCTCTCTCTCTCCTCCTTCTTCTACTTTTTATCACCATGTACTTTTTCCCCATCAGTTTTCGGAGACATAGCCAAAGATTTGTCGTTTAAAAAGCATGCAATACCTAAAATAAAAGGATAGCAGAGAGCTAACTTAATACGCAATGTAAACCTTCACAGCAGGCGTTCAGACGCACTGAAACCCGATACATAATTTATTGACACACTTTACCGGCTTCCAGATACCAGTTCTTGTTCTTGTCCCTCCTGAACTGTGTTAGTTTTGTCTGGAATTGCGCTTTCAAACATACTAGTATTTCCTTGGAAGTTGAGCCCTGTGGATTCCAGCTGGTGTGTTGCACTTGTAACTGCACACCACTTTAATGACGGCATATTTATCTGCACTATACTCGGGTTGCTCTACCCAGGGAAAACTGCATCGCAACAGGAGCAGCACCACACATCATTTCTTTTCTTTTTTTTCATTTTCATGTCTGCGTGTGTCTAAAAAAATATTCCCCGTATTAGAACGGCGTTCTTTCAGCAGAATTTGGGCAGGAACAAAACACTGTTGTACCGTGGACTCTTCTGACGCGCGCTAAAATGTGTTTTGCACACGAGAACTCTGTTTATTGTCTTATCCAAAAGGCCAACACTCATGGTTTTGTGGGTAGGAAGTAAATTTTGGGCAAAAAAGAATGGTGCTTGAACCCAGACCCTGAACGAAACTGGACTGTTTTGCTTTCTGTACAGGCGTTACCTCTAGAACCATATCTACTGTATGTAGGTGCCATCCATACCAGAAGTCACAGTCTTTTTATGGAAGATGGGTTTTCAAACAATCCCACAAACTGTAATGGGTACACTCGTTAGCATGACTACTATCTAGGAATCTGGCGTTGCTGGCAATCACTGACCAGGCTTTAACGTGCGTGCTGCTTCTCCCCATCGAATACACCTCTTCATTTTTCTCCCCATGACAAATAGCTTGACCATCTACAGTGGTTTGTCTAAGACAGCCTTTGGCATTTTGCTCTTACCTTGCCGGTCTGTGTATATGCATATCTGTATGTCATGTTAGTCTATTCCCTTTCAATATGGCTGTGTGCCTGACTGTCTGTCTAGCAGTTTGTTCATTAGCCTATCTATCTGTATGCTAGTCTGTCACTCTGGTGATTTTATTTTTGCATGTAAACTTACTTTTAAAATTTATCAGCCTAATAATTGTATTCTCACCAACTTTTATAAAAAATGATCATGGAAAAACATTTATATCCGCAGGCAGTTCATTCATTAAAAATCCATAACGCACATGCACATTTACAACAAAACACACGGCACACGACACAAACATAACACCACAACAACACGCACGATCACCACATCATACACACACACCACATCACCACTCATACACACACACACGTACAAACACACACACAAACAACACCGCACACACACCACACACACACATATACAACCGCGCGTGCGCTCACACACAGCACACGACAACAACAACACACAACGACAACAACAAACACACAGAACACACACACTACAGACACACACACAGCAGAACACACACAAACAAAACACGACACACAAGAACACAAGACAACACACACACACACACAAACAAAGACCCATACAAATAGAGAAAAGACAACAGACAACAGACAGAAGACAGGCAGGCAGTCTGACAGACAGACAGACAGACAGAGACAGACAAACAGAGACAACAGAGAGACACAGAGGGACACAGAGAGATACAGAGAGACAGACACAGAGGGATACAGAGACAGAAAGACAAAACAGACAGGAAGAGAGACAATTAGAGAGAGAGAGAACGACAGAGACAGAGAGAGACGGAGAGAGACACACAAAAAGGAGGGGAAAGAGAGAGAGACACACACAAAAAGGAGGGGAAAGAGAGAGAGAGAGAGAAGAGAGAGAGCAGAGAGAGAGAGAGAGAGAGAAGAGAGAGAGAGAGAGAGAGAGAGAGAGAGAGAGAGAGAGAGAGAGTGAGAGAGAGAGAGAGTGAGAGAGAGAGAGAGAGAGAGAGAGAGAGAGAGAGAGAGAGAGAGAGAGGAGAGAGAGAGAGAGAGAGAGAGAGAGAGAGAAAACAGACAGATCGACCGACAGACAGACACAAAGATAAACAAACAGGCATACATAGAAAGGGATAGAGAGACAGGCAGCCAAAGAGACAGAGACAGATGGAGAGAGCCACAGAGAGAGACAGAGACAGAGTGACAGAGAGACCCTCAGAGCGCTACAGCGCCTTCTGCGAATCAACAGTGGCAGCGATAGTCTCTTTAGATCACACTTGGGCCTGGGGAGCGCCAAAAAGTTGAAATCCATGTCAGGGCTGCTTCAATATTTGTGCTGAAATCCCTCTGGCATTCCGACTTTTGTCTGCCTGTGTCTGTCTCTCCTTTTGTCTACTACGTTTACGTCTCTGTCTCTTTTCCTGCCCCCACCCCCCCACCCCTCCGCGTGCGCGCGCGCGCACCAACACACACACACACACACACATATTTTCTGTCTGTTTCTCTTGTCTCTGTCTCTGTCTCTCTCTCTCTCTGTCTCTCTCTCTCTCTCTCTCTCTCTCTCTCTCTCTCTCTCTCTCTCTCCTCTCTCTCTCTCTCTCTCTCTCTCTCTCTGTCTGTCAATGTCTCTGTCTCTCTCTCTGTATATATCAGTCTTTCTGTCTCTGTCTCTGTCTCTGTCTATCTCTCTCTGTCTCTCTATCTCTCTCTACCTCTCTCTCTGTCTCCCTTTCAGTGTTCATGTTTCTCTCTCTCTGTCTCCCTGTCTCTGTCTCTGTCTCTCTCTGTCTCTCTGTCTCTGTCTCTCTCTGTCTCTGTCTGTCTCTGTCTGTCTCTGTCTCTGTCTCTCTCTGTCTCTCTGTCTCTCTGTCTCTGTCTGTCTCTGTCTCTGTCTGTCTCTGTCTGTCTCTGTCTCTGTCTCTCTCTGTCTCTCTCTGTCTCTCTCTGTCTGTCTGTCTGTCTGTCTGTCTGTCTGTCTGTCTGTCTGTCTGTCTCTCTCTCTCTCTCTCTCTCTCTCTCTCTCCCCTCTCTCTCTCTCTCTCTCTCTCTCTCTCTCTCTCTCTCTCTCTCTCTCTCTCTCTCTCTCTGTAACAGACACAATGAGCTAATCGATGTTTTCTGTCTACCTGTCTGGAAGCCAGTGAGGTTGCGTTGTTTTCTTTTCTTAGCTCGAATCTGGGTTGCTCGTAACATGGC
>JASPKP010009523.1:0-10262 GCA_030674155.1 Stramonita haemastoma
CGGGTAAGGGAATAAGCACTCTTGTGTTTTTTTACATCCAGCCCCCCGTGTGTATGAGGTTTAAAAAAGTCATCTGTTTCCACCGGCAACGAGGGCCACTCTTAAAAAAGCAGAACAGATTTAACTTTGGGCGAAAATTTCTCGGGGGGTTCCATCGGGCCTCGGTTTAAAGGGTGACCCAAAGGATTAGGGGAGAGTGGGTCAGCATGATTTTAAAATCCAAAGAGAGAGAGAGAAGAGAAAAATTTCAGACTTCAGACTTCAGATATTTTTATTCAGATGGGTCACAGCCCTTCTGAAGGGGTAAAAACATACAAAAATGGAAGTAAAAGCCTTTTCATGTTAATTGCTTGATAAAAAAAAAGAGTTTTCAATAAAATTTTAATTACTTTTTTTTTAAACTTTCACCAAAATTTACATTGGCTTGTTATTTTCTTAAAAGATTTGTAAGAAAAATTCAATTTTTTAACATTTTGTCATTTTCAGACCCATAAGCGAGCTGCCTGCCTTTGATGGAAAAATCCAAAAAATGCAAAATTTAATTCTTTTTTAATTCTTGAATGACATTCCAAAACAACATGCATTTTCATCCTGAGTTGCCAAAAATTTTCAAAAAATTACAAACCAAAATTATCATGTTTCTTTTATATCGTTTCAAATGTAAGAAATACTGATACACCAATCTAAATTTTGATAATGGTTGCTTAACATACCTATTTTTTACCGGTGTGTTCAATGCAAAATGACGTTTTAAAATGTTTGATACAGAAAAAAACGAAATGCTATGAAGGAGTGTTCCATTCCCACCCAAATTTGGGCAAAAAGTCCCTTTCTTTAAAAGTTTTAGGAGAGAGAGAGAGAGAGAGAGAGAGGGGGAGAGAGAGAGAGAGAGAGAGAGAGAGAGAGAGAGAGAGAGAGAGAGAGGGGGGAGGAAGGGGGAAGGGAAAAACAGGGGGAAGGGGAAGAGAGAAGGCAGAGAGACAGCGGCACAGGAGACGCGGGGACGAGAGACAGAGAGAGAGGGACAAACAAGAGAGAGAAAGGGAAATGAAAGAGGAGAGAAGAGAAGGAGAGAGGGAGGGGGGAGGAAGGGGAGAGAGAGAGAAAAGAGAGAGAAGGAGACTGGAAGACAGAAGACAGAGACGAGAAAGAACGAGAGAGAGAGAGAGAGGAGAGCGGAGAAAGAAAAGAGAGAGAAACAAGACACAGAGAGAGACAAGATAGAGAGGAGAAGGGGAGACAGAGAAAAAGAGAGAGACAGAACAGATACAAGGGAGGAGGAAAAAGGGAGAAAAAGGACAAGAAAAACAAAGGAGAAGAAAGAGAGAGAGAGAGAGAGAGGGAAGGAAAAGGGGGGAAAAGGGAAACAAGGAAAAACAGGGGGAAAAGGATAAGGGAAACAAAATTCTTTTTTAAAATTTAAAACCCCGGTTTTTTTAAACCATCCCCCAAGGGGTAAATAAAATTACCTCAAATAAAAAGAACAATAGGAGGGAGGGGGAGAGAGAGAGAGGAGAGAGAGAGAGTGAGAGGAAGAGAGAGAGAGGGGGAGGGAAAAGAGAAAGAGAAGAGAGAGAGAGATGGGGGAGAGAAGAGAGCAGCTTGAAATTTCACCCAAAAAATCTGCTGAATTTTACCCCCCCTTTTGAGTAATAGACTCATCAAATTTCCTTTTACCTGCTCATGTAAAAAAAGTATATCATTAAAATTTAAAAAACGGGAAATATTAATTATAAATATTTGATCAGTAAATATTAATCATATTAAAATTTTTTTTTTTGTCATGGCTAATCGGCCTGCATAAACAAAAAAGTAGGCCTAGCACCCAACCCCCCCTCCCCCCCCCTCCCCCACATCCGGCCCGGGTAATTTCTGTTTGGGAAGGGGGCAGTGGTGCTTGTTTTGTGGAACCTATCTGAGAAAGATAAAACAACACCCTGGGAGGGGGGGTGAGGTGGATGTGTTTACAAATCCCCCTCCCCCCAGCCCCCCCCCCCCCCCCCCCCCCTCCCCCCCCCCCCCCCTTTTTTTTTCCTCGATTTTGACACCCCAGCGACAAAAGGGGAAAGGCCCTCTTCAAAAAAGAAGAAAACCCCTTTTTCCCCCCCCCCCCCCCCTCCCTTGAAAAAATTTGTCGGGTTTGTCATGTCCTTTTCAGCCCCCATAGAAAGGGGCCCCTACGCTTGGTCTGTGGGTTTGGTTGCCCAGCCTACCCGGGGGAAAAGGGTGATTTTTCAGTTTTGTGGTTTACATGGGGGTTTTGGGTCTGTTTAAGAAATAAAATGTTTAAATTTAGCATTTTAGAATTCCTCATACATTTTTGTCAATTTCTGACGTCAGTTCAAGTTGTGACAGAGGGGTCCACCCAACAAAAAGGGAATCCACAATATTCTTGAAAGGTTTTTATCCCCGTTTTATTTGTACAGTTGCTGTCTGTTTGCTGTGATTGTTGTTTTTTTGTGGTGAAAAAAGTCCACTTTTCTTTTTGTTCGATTCTTTAATTTAATAAAATATAATAATGGAATTTGATGCGCTATGCTTTTGCAAAAACAAATAAAGGCTTGCTTTTGACCAAAGGGAACACAATCAGAAGATTACGTTTTGAAAATTCGAAGTCAAACACACCACACACACACACCACACACACCCACACACACACAAAAACCACCCCCCCCCCCCGCGCGCGCGTCTAGCAGGCAGTAAATGAGGTTCAGCAGTAAAAACCCTTTTCCCCTTAAAAGCACACAAGGATAAAAATTTGATAGGACGAAATCGATAGCTTATTATTGCAAACTTCAAACAAAACGAACTAAATCCCGATAAATTTTATGGTTACCGAGAGGGGGAGAAAAGGAGAAAGAGGAGAAGAGAGAGAGAGGGGGGGAGGGGAGGGGAGAGAGAGAGGGAGAAAATTTAATTGTTTGTTTTGTACCTTTTTTCCCCAAATTGATGATGGGATTGTTTGTTTAAAAATCTTTATTCCAAGGTTTCGAAAAGTACTAAAATATTTTCTTTGTTTTGCTCTGGTAAGGGACTATCATTGAAATCAAAACTAATAATTTCAAAAGAGAGGAGGAGAGAGAGAAAAGGGAGAGAGAGGGAGAGGGGGAAGGAGAGAGAGAGAAAAAGGGAAAAAAAAAATTTTTTATTCTTTTTTTTTTTTATATCGGGCTAGGGAAAATAAGCATTTGTGCTTTTTTACACCCAAAGGGTGTATACAGTTTTGTAAATTGTATCTTTTCCCCCGGACACGATGGCCATTTCAAAGCGGAACAGGGGTTAACGTGTGCGCAAGATGTTCTGGTGCGTTCGTACACGGGGGGTTTAAAATTTTGGAAACGCGTCCCCTGTGGTGCGTGCTTTTTTTTTTGGGGTTTTTGCCGTGTGTGAACGGATTTGCATGTGTGTTTGCGGTTTTGTGGTGCGTGGTGTTGGTTGTGTGCGTGCTTGCATTCGTGGGGGTGGTGTACGCTGTGTTGTTTACTCTGCGCAACTAGGAATTACCCATCTCTTACCTGCCCCTGCCTTCAACATCCCCCTCCCAAAAGGGGCATAACGTTTGTGGTGTGGGGGGCCGGGCCCGGAGGTGGTGTTGGTGCGTGCGTGGGGGTTGTGGTGTACATTCAAATTTTTTAAAAAACTGAAATTTTGTTAATTGTGGGGTTGTGTGGTCAATGCAAGCGTTTTGTTTGTTTTTTTAAAATATAGCGTATACAAATTCCTGTATTATTTTTTTATTTTTATTATTATTTTTTTTTATTTATTTTTTTATTTTATTTTATGGGGCCCTCCCTAGTTATGATGGGGAAAAAATTGTAACATGTCAAAAATTCAAACAAAATTTAAAAATTTTACTTAACGGGAACATAAAAAAATGGTTTTAAGAAAACAACGGGCTGTGCTCTTACTAAAGCCTTTCAGTATTTCTAATTTTTTAAAGTTATCAAGCAAAATATCTGTGAATGATGGAAAGGTAGCTAGGAGTGTTAGAAAAAAAATACCCCCAACGTTATAAACAGAAAACAAAAAAAAAACCAAAAACCCCAAAAACATGTGGCTAATTTGTCCCCAAAAACTACGGATAAATTTGCTGAATTTCGTTATGGAGCATCGACCCTGATTTGGAAATAAATTTCAGATTTTGTCCATCTAGAAAAAAATTTGTTCTGAACAAAAAACCCTTTGTATCCGATTTTACGATTTATATCTTGCACCCCTTTTGAATGATAGATGAAATGTACAGATGCCAAACGGTCCCAGTTCTTTTAGAAGAGAAAACCCCCTTTTTGAAAAGACAGCGGAATTTTTTTTTTGATGGAATTTCTTGTCATTTGCCCCTTTTAGCTTATTGTCATTCGTTTCCCCCAAGCCCCAAAGTGGGATGCAATCAAAAAAAATTTTAACAGTCCCATAAAACCCAATTTTTCAAAAAAAATTATATTGTATTATTATTCTGTGTTTTTTTCAAGTCTGTTTTTAAAGTTGAATTGCGCCCCAAATTGTTTTTTTTTCTTTTTGTATGATCTATCAATATACTGGTATTTTGCGCGCGCCCCCCGCGAGCGTGTGTGTGTGAAAACCTCGTTAATATGTTAATTGTAAGTGCATGACATGATGTGTAGTTTTCGCGCGCGGTGTGTTATGAGAGAGGGGAGAGAGGGGAGAGAGAGAAGAGAAGAAGGGGGGAGGGGAGAAGGGGAGAGGGAGAGAAGAGAGGGGAGGAGAGAGAGAAGGGGGAAAGAGAGAGAGAGAGAAAATTCTTTTTTTTTCGAGGTAAAAAAATTTTGTCACCCTTTCCCTCCGGGGACACAATAGCCTCCCTACTCTTCTGAAAAAAGGGGGGGGGAAAACGGGTTTTTAAATTTTTAACGGGCCAAGTATCCCCTTTTTCCAAGGGGAAAAACCCTTCGGATTCAAAGGGGGAAGGATCAGGGGGTTTTATTCGCCCCCCCTTATAAAAAAAAAGGGGAAAAAAAAGAAGGGAAAGAAGGGGGAAAAAGGGAAGGGGGAGAAGAGGGGAGAAAGACGGACGGGGAAGGAAGAGGACGGAGAAGATAAAGAGGGAAAGGAAGGGAAGGAAAGTTTTTTTTGGGAATAATAGTGACGGTGCAACCGGCCCCCCCCTTTTCAGGGGTACATCAAGTGAAAAGATACTAAAAAATAAAACTTTACGCAGGAACCCAAAAAACACCAAGAATTAAAGGGCACTTATTGGTAAGGGAATAAAAAAAGCACTCGTTCAGAAAGACAAAACCAGGTCACAATAAAAAAGATTTTGAATGGAAGAAAAAAAAAAGTGTTTAAAAGGTAAGGAGCAGACAAGAGAAAAAAGATGAAAAAAAACAACTAAAAAAATCAATCACCACCCTCTGTCAAAAGTTATAATTGATATAAATCATACATTTGGATAAAAAAAAAAAGGGGGGGGGGGGGGGGGGTTTTTAAAATAATTCCCCTTATTGGGGGGGGGGGGGGGGAAAATACTACAATAAAAAAAAAAATAAAATAAAATAATAAAAAAAAAAAGAAAAAAAAAAAAAAAAAAAAAAGTTTCATAAAAAATCAAGATTTTCAAAAGAATAGGAAGAGAGGAGAAGGGGAGAGAGGAGGGAGGAGAGAGAGGAGGGGAAAAGAGAGAGGGAGGGGGGAGAGAGAGAGAGAGAAAAAATATTTTTTATTTCGAGGGTGTAAAATTTTTTTTTCCTTTCCCGCCGGGAACAATTGCCCACCTACTTTCTGAAAAGCGGAATGGGTTTTAAAGTTGCCCAATTTTTTCTGGTGTTTCGCACGGGACCTCGGTTTTTTTCATCGGAAAGAACTTTGGGGGAAGTGGAGTCGGCACTTATATTAAAAACAAGGGGGGGAAAAAACCCCTTGAAAAGAGATTCGAAACCCGGGGGCAAGGGTCACGGGGGGTTTCCTTCTGACCCACCAGCCTATCCGAGAGGAGAGAGGAGAGGAAAATGGAGAGAGAGGGGGAGAGAGAGGAAGGAGGAGGAGAGAAGGAGAGGGGAGAGAGGAGGGGGTTTAGGTAAAGACAAAAGGGAAAAACCCCCCCGCAGGAAAAAGAAAACAGAGAAAAGAAGAGACAGAGACGAGACACAGAGAGAAGAGACAAGAAGAAACAGAGAGAGGAGAAAGATGATTTGATTTGATTGATTCTTTTTTTTCGAGGATAATGGAAAAGACTCTTTTTTTTTTTACATCCGTCCCCTGTGTTTGCGTTTTTAAATGTCACTGTTCCCCCACACGATGGCCTACTTTACGAAAAGCGGAAAAAAGGTTTAGGTGTGCGCAAAATGTTTTCTGCGTGGGTTCGCAACCGGGCCCCCCGGGTTTTGTCTCACCAAAAGGGGGGGGGGGGGGGGGGGGGGGGGGGGGGGGGGGGGGGGGGAGGGGGAAGAAGGGGGGACGCCCGGGGCGCGCGAAGAACGAGCGACAGCCCCCACGGGTAGGGAACAGACAAGGGGCACAAACAGAAAAAAATAATTTTAATGACTGAATTTTTTTAAACCAAGTCAACCATCAAAAAAATCAATAATATTTAAAAATTTTTTATATTTTTATAAAATTTTATTTCAAATTTTTAAAAAAAAGGGGGGGAGAGAAAGGGGAAAAAGCGCAGCCCCCGGGCCGGCGGGGCCCCGGGGCGGCCCCGGGAAGGCCCCCCCCGTAACTTGCTATTCAAGTCCCCCCCGGGGGGGAAAACCCCAATGTCATCGGCCCCCTTCCTTCTTTCTTGTTTGGGGTGTGGGTGCGCCCCGCGCGGCCGCGCGCGGCGGGCGTGGTGCGGCGTGGGGTTTTTGTGTGGTGTGGTGGTTTTGTGTTGTTTTGTTGTTTTTTGTGTGTGTGAAGTCCGGAATAAAATTTATTTAATCAAACACCATTAAATTTTTAAAAGTTAAAGTCTGTCCCGAGCAAAGGCTCATCGGGCCCGGGCTTACCCCGGTTTTATTTTTTATTTATTTTTTCTTTTATTCGGGGGTTAACGAATAAGAATCATGTGCTTTTTTTTCACCCCGGTCCCCGTGTGTATGCAGTTTTGTAAATTTTGTCATCTTTTTTCCCCCCCCCCCCGGGCCCCCCGTTGCCTACTCTTACAAAAAAGGGGTGGAACAGGATTTAGTGTGCGCGGTTCTGCGTGCTTTCGCACACGGGGCCCCGGTTTAAAGTTCACCGAAGGACTTTTTGGGAGGGGGAGCAGCACTGAGTTAACCCCAGGAAGAAAATTTCCTCGACCGGACCCAAACCCCGTGGTGTTAAAGGCGTGGAGCCATAGATTTTCCCCCGGTTAGGACGCCAGTCTATCGCAGGGTTAAACCCCAAGGTTGGGGTTTACCCCTTTTAACCGGGGTGGGGGAGAAAATAGCCTTTTAAAAAGTTCCTTTTCCCCAAGGGACAACGCCTGCCGAAAGCGGGGATCAAACCCCCGCACCTTTAGATTACGAGTAAAACCACAAACCCTGGGCAAAGCGGCGGAAATCAAACACCACTTTGACTGTTTATTCTTTTTATGTAGTAAGCTGTACTGTGACTTGTTTCTGGGTTTACATCTCTATCTTTTTCCTAGTTTTTTTTCCCGAAAGCTATTTATTTATGGGTGCTGATCGTCTTGTACCTTAGGCTCTGGGCCCCTTCAGGGGGGTATGGGGGGGAGTGCCAGTTTCCCTTGATTTATATGATTTAAATTTTAGACTTCAATTGTTGAGTTAGTTGTGAGTACTTTCACCCCCCTACATTGTACATCTCTCATTGTAGATAATTTGTTGAATTTTTTATGTGGGGGGAAGGGGGGGGGGGTGTTGTTTGAAATGAAATTTTCTCTCTCTTCTTCTCTCCCCTCCTTCTCCCTCTCTCTCTCCTCTCTCTTTCGTTTGTGTTGTTTTTTTTTTTTTTTGTTTTTTTTGGTTTTTTGTTTTGATTTTGTGTGCTGTTTTGTTTTTTGTGTTTTCATTTTCAATCTAAAACTCAAAATTTTTGTTGTTTTTCGTGTGTGTTGTGGTGTGTGTGTGTGTGTGTGTGTGTGTGGTTGTTGTGTGGTGTGTGTGTGTGTTTGTTTTTTTTTTTTGTTTACCCCTTTTTTTTTTTTTTCCCCCTTTTTTTTATTTTTGGTTGGTGGGTGTTTTTGTGTGTTGTGTGTGTGTGGGTGAGTTTGTGAGTTTGTGTGTGTGTGTGTGAGTGTTTGTTTTGTGTGAGTCCCTCGTCTTTTTTCTCTTTGTCCTTTTTTTTTTTCTTTTCTTCTTTTTTCCTTCTTGTTTTTTTTTTGGTGACTGGGGAGAGAAGAAGAAGAAGAGAAAGAAGAGAGAAGGGGAAAGGAAGGAAGAAGGGGGAAGGAGAAAAAATAAAAAAATTTAAAATTTTATTTCCCGGGGTACATTAATAAGATAAAAATTTTCTTTTTATCATCAAACTATCTATAAAAGAAAAAACAAAAAAACAACAACCAAAACTAAAAACAACAAAAAAACCCAAAAAACAAAACAAAAGATACGAAATCAAACAAAGAAAAAATAATAAATAAATTAATTAAATAAAAAACAAAAAAATTACACCCCCCCAAAACCAAACCCAAAAGGAAAACATAAAAACAAAAAAAAAAAAGAGAAAGGGGGGGGAAAAAAAAAAAGAAAAGGGGGAAGAAAGGAGAGAGAGGAGAGAAGAGAGAGAGAGAGAGGAAGGGGAGAGAGGAGAAGAGAGAAGAGAGAATTTTATTGTCATAAACCATTTAAAATTTTCTTTAAAGGGTTTTTGGGGTTTTTAAAAAAAAAAAAAAAAGGGGGGGGGGGGGGGGGGGGGGGGGGGGGGGGGGGAGGGGAAAGGGGGGGGGGGGGGGGGGGGGGGGGGGGGGGGGGGGGGGGGGGGGGGGGGGGGTGGGGGGGGGGGGGGGGGGGGGGGGGGGGGGGGGGGGGGGGGGTGTTTGGGGGGGGGGGGGGGGGGGGGGGTTTTTTAAAAAAAAAAGGGGGGGGGGGGGGGGGGGGGGGGGGGGTTTGGGGGGGGGGGGGGGGGGGGGGGGGGGGGGGGGGGGGGGGGGGGGGGGGGGGGGGGGGGGGGGGGGGGGGGGGGGGGGGGGGGGGGGGGGGGGGGGGGGGGGGGGGGGGGGGGGGGGGGGGGGGGGGGGGGGGGGGGGGGGGGGGGGGGGGGGTTTTTTGGGGGGGGGGGGGGGGGGGGGGGGTTTGGGGGGGGGGTTTTGGGGGGGGGGGGGGGGGGGGGGGGGGGGGGGGGGGGGGGGGGGGGGTTTTTTTTGGGGGGGGGGGGGGGGGGGGGGGGGGGGGGGGGGGGGGTTTTGGGGGGGGGGGGGGGTTTTGGGGGGGGGGGGGGGGGGGGGGGGGGGGGGGGGGGGGGGGGGGGGGGGGGGGGGGGGGGGGGGGGGGGGGGGGGGGGGGGTTTTTTTTTTTTTTTTTTTTAAAAATTTTTAAAAAAAAAAAAAAACCCCTCCATTTTTCAAATTTCCCAAAAAAAAAAAATAAAAAAGGGGAAAAAAAAATTAAAAAAAAAAACCAAAAAAACCCAAAAAATTTTAAAATTTTTTTTTTTAAAAAAAATTTTTTAAAATTTTTTTTTTTTTAAATTTTTTCCCCCCCCCCCCCAAAAAATTTTTTTTTTTTTTAAAAAATTTTTTATTTTAATTTTTTTTTTACCCCCCCCTTTTTTTTTTTTTTTTTTTTTTTTTTTTAAAAAAAAAAACAAATTTTTAAAAAAAAAAAAACCCAAAAAAACCCCCAAAAAATTTTTTAAAACCCTTTTTTCCCCCCCTTTTTTTCCCCCAAAAAAAAAACCCCCCAAAACAAAAAAAAAAAAAAAAAAACCCCCCCCCCCAAAACCCCCCAAACCCCCAAAAAATTTTTTTAAAAAAAAAACCCCCAAAAAAACCCCCCCAAAAAAAAAAAAAAAAAAATTTTTTTTTTTTTTTTTTTAAAAAAAAAAAAAAAAAAAAAAAAAAAATTTTTTCCCCCTTTTTTCCTCCCCTTTTTTTAAAAAAATTTTTTTTTTTTAAAATTCCCCTTTCCCTTTCCCCAAAAAATTTTTTAAAAAACCCCCCTTAAACCCCCCCCCCCTTTTTTTTTTTCCCCCCTTCCCCTTTCCCCCCTTTTTCCCCCCCCCCCCCCCCAAAATTTAAAAATTTTTTTAAAAACCCCCCCCCCCTTCCCAAAAAACCCCCCCCCCCCCCAAAAACCCCCCCCCCTTTCCCCCCCCCCCCCAACCCTTTAAAAAAAACCCCCCCCCCCCCCCCCCCTTTTTTTTCCCCCCCCCAAACCCCCCCC
>JASPKP010009524.1:2500-10261 GCA_030674155.1 Stramonita haemastoma
TGTGGTGGTGGCGTTCGTGGTATTGTTGTTGGTGGTGTTTTGATGGTGGCGGTGGTTTCGTGGTAATGTTGTTGCTGTTGTTGTTGTGGTGGTGGTGGTAGTACTGGTGGTGGTGGTGGTGGTGCTGTTGCTACTGCTGTTGTTGGTGTTCGTGTTTTGTTGAGACTGTTACTAACTACGAGCACAATTGTGGTTGTTGTTGGTATATGTACACCCACACATATACACGCACGCCCACGCGCACACACACACACACATACAAACACATACTTACACACACGCACACACGCAAATCTCTCTCTCTCTCCTCATCTCTCTCTCTTCCTCCTCTCTCCCTCTCCCTCCGTCTCCTCTCTCTCACCTCTCTCCTCTCTCTCCTCTCTCTTCATCTCTCTCTCTCTCTCTTCTCTCTCTCTCTCTCTCACACACCACACACACACACACACACACAACATACATACATACAACACACCCCTACACACACACACTCACCCCCCCCCACCCCCCCCCCACCCCACCCCCCACACACACACAAAACACACACACACACGCATACACACACACTCATCCCCCTCACACACACACACACACCACACACACACACACACACACACACACACACACACACACACACACACACACACACACACACCACCTAATACACACCTGAAGGACGTTTCAATAGAAACCGGGATGGGTTGGGGTTTTTTTCTTTTTAATCTTTTTTTAAAAAAAGAACTGAAACGTGCCAATGTTTGACAATGGATCATCAGGGTTACGTGAAATGACACAGGTGAAACTCCTATGTGTACGTAAGCCATGTACCCGCTAAAAGCAAATGGACTTGAAACTTTCAATGTATATATAATTATTGGACCGAAGTTTCACAACCTTCAAAGGGCCCCACTGTCTCCCTGTACTCTTTCAACATAGGAAATGCACAGGGTGTGTGTGTGTGTGTGTGTGTGTGTGTGTGTGTGTGTGTGTGTGTGTGTGTGTGTGTGTGTGTGTGTGTGTGTGTGTGTGTGTGTGTGTGTGCGTGCAAGTGTGTGTGTGTGTATTTGTGTGCGTGTGTGCGTGTGTGTGTGTGTCTGTGTGTCTGTGTGCGTGTGTTTGTGTGTGTGTGTGTGTGTGTTCGTGTGTGTGTGTGTGTGTGTGTGTGTGTGTGTACGCTCGTGCACGCGCGCGCGTGTGTGTGCGTGTATAAGAGAGAGAGGGGGAGGAGGAGGAAGGTTAATGTAAGGCCATCGACCTGTATTCAAAGTGACATGTATGCACACCAAAGAACATGAAAGATCAAAAAGAACTGAACCTGAGAGAGAGAGAGAGAGAGAGAGAGAGAGAGGAGAGAGAGAGAGAGAGAGAGAGAGAGAGAGAGAGAGAGAGAGAGAGAGAGAAGAGAGAGAGAGAGAGAGAGAGAGAGAGAGAGAGAGAGAGATCAAGGCAAGTCAAGTCAAGTCAAGTCAAGTCAAATGCTTTTATTTCGAGGATAATGAATAAGACCTCGTGTGCTATTTTACATCCAGTCTCCGTGCTTTTTACATCCACATCAAGTATGTTACACCTAGAGGTTTGGAACACACACTATCTACCCCGTGACATACAAAAATGTTTGTCCACGTGACATACTGCATCCAGTAGTACCCACGCTGGGTGTGTTTTGTTTTAAATATGTCTGATTTAAAAGGCATCATGTCAAAATCATACAGTAAAGCATTTTGAGCAGCAATCTATCTATCTATCTATCTATCTATCTATCTATCTATCTATCTATCTATCTATCTATCTATCTATCTATCTACCTACCTATCTACCTATCTATCTATCTATCTATCTATCTATCTATCTATCTATCTATCTATCTATCTATCTATCTATCTGTATGTCTTTCTGTCTGTCTATCTATCTATCTATCTGTCTGTCTGTCTGTCTATCTGTCTGTCTATCTATCTATCTATCTATCTATCTATCTATCTATCTATCTATCTATCTATCTATCTATCTATCTATCTGTCTGTCTATCCATCTATCAGTCTATCCATCTATCTATCTATCTATCTATCTGTCTGTCTGTCTGTCTGTCGATCTGTCTATCTAACTGTCTGTCTATCTATCTATCTATCTATCTATCTATCTATCTATCTATCTATCTATCTATCTATCTATCTATCTATCTATCTATCTATATCTATCTATCTATCTATTCTTGGGAGCCGTTGTATCACATTTATAGTATGTTTTAACACACTTCGGTTGCGCAGCATACTTTTTCCTGTGACACCAAAATGTTTGAGACATAAGATACAAGCCTGTATCCCCGAAGTCAAAATGCGGCTACCTAAATGGTGGAGAGGGGATGGGGGGAACGGTCGCCTACCAAAATAATCTCACCATTCGTAAACTCGGAGCTCTAGCCAAGGACTGAAAAAAAAGTAAACACATCAAGCTTAGTGACACATTGGGTACGTTACACTCCAGGTATGTGACACTGTGTCTTCTGTGACACAACAAGTGTGCGACCCTTTTTTTTGCTTGTCTTTTATTCTTATATTTCAAGGATAGTGGAATAAGCAATCATGTGCTTTTTTACATCCAGTCCCAGTGCGTATGGAGTTTTGTCAGTTTTTGTCATCTGTTCCTGGGTATGTGACACTGTGCCTGGTGACAAACACAATAGTTGACACAAACCTAGAGTGCTGCATACCTGATGTGTTACTTTGGGGGTGTTGAGGGCACAGCATCAAGTATGCAGCACTTCGATTCCAGGTATGTTACATTGTACCTTGGTGACATTCAAAATAGTTGACATACTCTGTGTGTGTGTGTGTGTTTTTGTATGTGTGTGTGTGTGTGTGTGTGTGTTTGTATGTCTGTGTGTTTGTTTGTTTGTATGTGTGTGTGTCTGTGTGTGAGAGAGAGACGCAGAGAGAGAGAGAGAGAGAGAGAGAGAGAGAGAGAGAGAGAGAGAGAGAGAGAGAGAGAGAGAGAGAGAGAGAGAGAGAGAGAGAGAGAGAGAGATGACATTCAGTGACACATCAACCATGTTACACTCTGGTTGGGTGTGTGACACACTGCACACCGTACCACACCCAAATATTTGACACACTGGGTTTGTGTGTTACACACTATATTGAAGCATGTTACACTCTGGGTCAGTGTGACACACTGCTGCAACCCTGTGCTACACAAAACATCTGATACACCAGGTATACGTACGTGTGACACGTTTTATCCATCCAAGTGACACACAAGGTATTATGCACTCCAGGTAAGTGACACTGCACTGTACCTGCTGACATACTAAATATTTGACATATCAGGTGTACGTTTGACACATTTTATCCATCCAAGTAACACACCAGGTATGCAGCACTCCGGGTTTGTGACATTGTACTGTACCTGATGACACACTAAAATATTGGACACATCTGTACGTGTGACACATTTTATCCATCAAAGTGACACACCAGGTATGCATCACTCTAGGTTTGTGACAATCCACTGTACCTGCTGACATTCTAAATATTTGACACACCAGGTGTACGTACGTGTGACATTTTATCCATCCAAGTGACACATCAGGTATGCAGCACTCCAGGTAAGTGACACTGCACTATACCTGGTGACGTACTAAAATACTGGACACACCTGTTCGTGTGACACAGTTTATCCATCAAAGTGACACACAAGGTATTATGCACTCTAGGTTTGTGACAGTGCATTGTACCTGGTGACATACTAAAATATTGGACACACCAGGTGTACATGTGACACAGTTTATCCATCAAAGTGACACATTCAGGTATGCACTCCAGGTTTTTGACACTGCACTGTACCTGGTGACATACTAAATATTTGACACATCAGGTATACGTGTAACACATTTTATCCATCAAAGTGACACACCAGGAGTACGTGTGACACATAGCATCCATCCAAAGTGACACACCAGGTATGTTACACACACTAAAAAAAAAAAAAAAAAGGGCAGGGGAACTTTGGTTTGACTTCACGTCAGCTCGTTAACTCTTTTGGGTTCGGAAGGTAGAGCAGACGACATTTTCCCTTAGCTGTCTGTACAAATAGAGCAACCAATCCACTAGCTGCCCGGGTTTTCAAACCATTTTCAGCAGTAGGGGATTTTTTGGTCTTTTTTAAATCTGTTTTTCTTTTTTTTAAGTTCATTTGGTGAAAATGTAATTTGAGTTGGAAAGAGATAGGAAGAGAGAGGTGAGGGAGAGAAGATGAAGAAAGGGCGAGAGAGAGGGGGAGAGAGAGGGGGGGGGGGGGGGGGGGGAGAGAGAGAGAGAGAGAGAGAGAGAGAGAGAGAGAGTGAGAGAGAGAGAGAGACAGGAGAGAGAGGAGAGAGAGAGAGAGAGAGAGAGAGAGAGAGAGAGAGAGGGGAGAGAGAGAGAGAGAGAGAGAGAGAGAGAGAGAGAGAGAGAGAGAGAGAGAGAGAGAGAGAGAATAAGAGAGACAGACAGACAGACAGACAGACAGACAGACAGACAGACAGACAGACAGACAGACAGAAGAGAGTGACAGACAGACAGAAACAGACAGAAGAGAGAGAGAGAGAGAGAGAGAGAGAGAGAGAGAGAGAGAGAGAGAGAGAGAGAGACAGACAGACAGACAGACAGACAGACAGACAGACAGACAGACAGACAGACAGACAGACAGACAGACAGACAGACAGACGGACAGACAGACAGACAGAGGTGGAGGGAAGGAGAAATAGAGGGGGGGGGGGTCTTTCTCTAGGGAAAGAAAACTCGTGACGAGGTTTTGCATTAAAAAAGGCTTTAAAATTATTCCATGTATGAGTAGAAGATTATTAGTGTCACTGAGGGGTCGTGTGTGTGTGTGTGTGTGTGTGTGTGTGTGTGTGTGTGTGTGTGTGTGTGTGTGTGTGTGTGTGTCTGTGTCTGTGTCTGTGTCTGTGTCTGTGTGTCTATGTGTCTGTGTGTGTGTGTGTGTGTGTGTGTTTGTGTGTGTGACAGTGTTTGAGTGTGTGTATGTGTGTGTTAGTGCTAGTGTGTGTGTGTGTGTTTGTGTTTGTGTGTGTGTGTGTGTGTGTGTGTGCGCGCGCGCGTGCGCTCTATGTATGCATGTGTGTGTATTTGTGTGTGTGTTTGTATGTATCTATGTGTGTGTTGTTGTTGTTCTTGTTGTTGTTCACGTACCCATACGCACAATAATGCATTACTACAGAAACACATCTATGACACGTCAGCATGCAAGCACATGTGAAGGCATGCTGAACATCTTGCGCTCATGTTAAACTCTGTTCCGCTTTTCGGAAGAGCAGGCCATTGTGTGCCGGTGAGAACGCATAGCAAAATTACACACGGGGACCAGATTGAAAAAAAGCACATACGAGCTTGTTCCATTATCTGTAAAATAAAAGAATAAAAAAAATAAATAAATAAACACACAAACACACACACACTCATACACACATACTCAAACACACACAAACACACACACACAACACACACACACACACACACACACACACACACACACACACACACAACACAACACAACACAACACACACACACAACACAACACACACAACACAACACACACACACAACAACACAACACACACACACACCCACACACACCACACCACACACACACAACCACCACACCACACCACACCACACACCACACACCAACACACACACACACCACACACACACACACACACACACACACACACACACACACAACACACACACAACACACACACACACACACACACAACACACACACACACAACACACACACACACACACACACACACACACACACACACACACACACACACACACACACACACACACACACACCGCAACGACACCACAACCACCATACACACACCACCACCAATAGACTATAATATATACAATATATATATAATATATATATATATATATATATATATATATATATATATATATATATATATATATATATTATATATATATATATATATATATATATATATATATAATATATATATAATATATATATATTAATATTATAAATATATATATATATAATATATAAAATAAAGAAAAAAATGTATCATTTCTTCACATAGTTCCAAAATTCCTTGAAGCAAACCAATATTTGTTCGGGATGAATAAGTTGTCTATTTTCTTTTGTCCGGCTACCATTTTTTGGCACGGTCGATTAACCATTTCACGGTTCAGCTTTAATGAAGCCTACATTACTGCTTTTTGGTTTTTCTCTATGGCTGTTTCGTCAACTTTCCGCCCCCTTTCATTCTTCCCTCTGGGCAATTCTGCTTTTTTTTCTTTTTTTTTTTTCTTTTTTTACTCCTTGTTTATTCGGTGTGGGGGGGGTGAGTCTGTGTGTGTGTGTGTGTGTGTGTGTGTGTGTGTGTGTGTGTGTGTGTGTGTGTGTGTGTGTGTGTGTGTGGTGTCTGTCCTGTCTGTCTGTCTGCCTGTCTGTCTGTCTGTCTGTGTGTGTGTGTGTGTGTGTGTGTGTGTGTGTGTGTGTGTGTGTGTCTGAGGGAAAAGTACATTGGTGAGTTGCCATATAACAATGTGATTTCATTATTTAGATTCAGGTGTATCAACCATTCTTTACCGATTGAAACAGGACGGGTCAACGGCATTCCGCGCGAAAATCGTCTTTGTATACAATGTAACATGAAAACGATAGGAGATGAGTTTCACTTCATAATGGAATGTCCAAAGTTTTCTGAGCTTCGGAAGAATGTCCTACCTCATGAATATTTGTATCCAAGATCCATGTTCACATTTTGTAATCTGTTCTCTTCTGATAAAAATATGTTATTAAAACTTAGCAAATTCATACTTAAGAGTAAAGTTGCATGATATTAATGAAAAGGTTGACTATATTTTTATTTCTGTGAAAAATTCTGTGTATGAACGTATTCTATTAATGCAAATTATATATGTTACAGTTGATTTTGTTTGTTTGAAATCCTCCATGCCCCAAGAGGGGTCAAAGGCGAATTAAATCTTGAAAAATCTGTATCTGTGTCTGTCTGTCTGTCTGTCTCTCTGTCTGTGTATATTTGTCTGTGTCTGTGTGTCTGAGTGTTTATGTGTCTGTGTCTCTGCGTGTGTCTGTCTGTCTGCCTCTGTGTGTGTGTCTGCGTGTCTCTGTCTGTCTATGTCTGTATGTTTGCCGTGTTGCATGCGTAACACGCAGAACCATAGAAACTCTCTCTCTCTCTTCTCTCTCTCTCTCTCTCTCTCTCTCTCTCTCTCCTCTCTCCTCTCTCTCATCTCTCTCTCTCTCTTCTCTCTCTCTCTCTCTCTCTCTCTCTCTCTCTCTCTCTCTCTCTCTCTCTCTCTCCTTTACCAATAGCATCCATCGTGTGTTTGCTGACGCACCAAAGGGTATCACGTTTTAAGCTCCACAAAAGGGCAAACGTATGTAAAAGAAAAATGTATCTGAAAAGAAGTTTTTCATTTAAACTCATCCATACCTAAATAAAAAGAGCCTGTATCAGCATATAAATAATGAGAAAAAATAGCATTTAATATGGAAAGGGTTGCCATTCTCAGTCGTTATTCAGAACTCAAATATCCGAGTGAAAAATAGATGTATAATAAAACAAAATAGCCTACACCATGGCCCAAGTGTATGATAGAATGAATAGGGTTAAATTAACTATGTGAATGGGCTAATAAAGGAGTTGGACACAAGGCGTGAGGGAAGTAATGTGTATGCACATAGATACATACATACCCAAAT
>JASPKP010009526.1:0-10256 GCA_030674155.1 Stramonita haemastoma
TTTAGCTCTAAAGTCTTTCAGTAAAAAATCCGGTAAAGCACAATGAGCCATACATTTTTTCTTTGAATATAAAAGTTGTGTGTGTGTGTTTTGTTTGTTTTTTTGCTGCTTATTGCGCTGAAAAAATGCCTCCATGCTTGGATTTATAAAAAAAAAGTAGCAAAAATAATGTACTCGATAGCTTTTGGTTTCACAGTTTGTTCATAAAGAAATGTATTGAAATCGTGTACTCGATATATTTGTTTTTGAAATTTATTCAGATACAAAACTTTCGACAAAATTCAGATACAACTTTCGACAAAATTGTAAGACAAGCATGCACATTGTTTTGTTTGGACATTCTCGAAGTCGGAATGCAGCTACCTTGCTGGTTGGCAAACGACCCTATAATTATGCAAAGTGCTACCATTCGCGAAACAGGAACTCCGGCTGAGGGGCGAAAAAAATACAGTGGGTACATAACACATGGATGTACACACGTACATGCACGCACACGCACAACACACACACACACACAACACACACACACACACACACACTGTGCACGCGCGCCCACACACATATACGCGCACACACACGCGCACGCACGCACGCGCGCCGCGGCCACAACACACCACACACACACACACACACAAAACACACACACACACAAACACACACACACACACACACATAACACACACACACAAAACACACACACACACACACACATGAACACACACACACAAACACACACACACACACAACACACACACACACACACACACACCACATGAACACACACACACAAACACCACACACACACACACACACACACACACTCACACTCACACTCACACTCACACACACAACAAACCACACACACAAACACACACCACCACGCACACGCACACACACACACATGCAAGCAGTTTTACTGATGATGACTTTCTGCTTTCAGGGGCTGTGGGTCAGGAATCGAGGACCAGTGACCTGACCTGACTTAACATGCGTGGAGGGCGGCCATCATGACATGCTTTTCTACAAGGTGAGAGCATCAGTTTCAGCAAGGCCCATAACCCAGATGATCATCAGGGTGGACATGAGGGATGCGACACGACAAATGATCAAGGGACATCATCGATGATAACTCGGCAAATCATCGAAGAAAAGCATCGAGGACAACATGGGCAAATCATCGGAGACAACATCGAAGACAACACAGCAAATCATTGAGGACAACATCAAGGACAACTCGGCACACCATCGGAGACAACATCAAAGACAGCACAGCAAATCATTGAGGACAACATCAAAGGACAACACGGCAAATCGAGGACAACATCAAAGACAACACAGCATATAATTGAGAACAACAAAGCAAATCATCAAAGACATCGAAGACAACACCGGCAAATTATCGAGGACAACATCGAGGACAACACGGCAATCGTTGAGAGCAATATTAATGACAACACGGCAAATTATTGAGGACAACATCAAAGGAGAACACGGCAAATTATTGAGGACAATATCAAAGACAGCACGGAAAATCATGAGGACAACATGGAGGACAACACGGGAAATCACCGAGGCAACGTCGAAGACAATATCGAGGACAACGTCAAAGACGACACAGGAGATCTTCGAAGATAATATCAAAGACAACACGGTAAGTCATCGAGGACAACATTGAGGACACCATTGAGGACAAAATCAAAGACAACATGGCAAATCATGACAACATCGAGGACAACATCGAGAACATCGATAACAAAATCGAGGATATCATCGAGAATAACATGGAAAATCATTAGAGACAACATGGCAAATCATCGAAACATCGAGGACAACATCGAAAACAGCACGACAAATCATCGAGAACAACATCGAAGACAACACGGCGAATCGAGAACAACATCTGAGGGCAACATCGAAGACAACGTCGAAGACAACATGGCATATTATCGATGACAACATCGAGGACAACATCGGAGACAACACGGCAAATTATCGAGGAAAACGAGGACCACATCCGAGACGTTGCAGATCATCGAGAACAACATCGAGGACAACATCGGCAACATCGAGGATAACATCGAAGACATGGCAAATCATCGAGACATCGAGGACAACATCGAAGACTATCAAAGACAACATCGACGACAACATCGAGGACAACACGGCAAATCATCGAGGACAACATCGTGGACAACACAGCAAATAATCGAGGACAACATCGACGACACCATCGAGGACAACACAGCAAATCATCGAGGACAACACGGCAAATCATCGAGGACAACACGGCAAATCATCGAGGACAATACGGCAAATCATCGAGGAAAACGAGGACAACATCGGAGACAACGCGACAAACAAGGACAACATAGAAGACAACACGGCAAATCACCGATGACAACATCTAGAAAAACACCGAGAACATCAAGAACAACATCGAAAACATCGATGACAACATCAAGAACAATACGGCAAAGAGAAGACAACGTCGATGAAAACATCGAGAACATTAAAGACAACACGGCAAATCATCGAGGACAACATCGCAGACAACATCGAGAACAACACAGCAAATAATGGTGATTCATGTGATGTGATTAGTTCATAAAATGATACCCCCTGAAATAACATGTTTATGGAGCAACAACACCGCAAAAATGGTTGAACATTTTTTCAGGTTTTTGTATAGTGGGTTGTTTTTTTTTTTCCAAAAGGGTTAAATCAAGTGATCATACAACACTAGTTATGCCCCTTCGTGCATGCAGGACTGTTAATCATTTTAAGTTTTGTGATTTTTGAAAGTTTTGTTTTTATTTAACGAATTAGATTAAAAGATAGGTTGATACAATACCGCTAGACAAGTGTCACCGTTATTGCATAGAAAACACGAAATGATGCTTGACAGCTTGTCTTTTATTGGTGCGGTTTTTGTTGGTTTATTTTCCCTACTCAAGTTAAATGATTGGTTTAACGAAAGCAACTCTTATTTGAATATGTCTCATTGAGACACGTAGAAATAGTAATGTAATGCGATTAATTAAAAAAAAAATTCCAAAGAAAATATTCTCTGTAGTAGTCTTCAACGGTTTACAGCTTTTCACTCAAAAAGTAATATACACTAGAAATTTCTCTATAGTAATGCTCTGGTAATGCTTTCTAGTGTATTTTGATACGTTTTGATTTGAAGTAATGGATAGTGAAAGCCAAGACTATATCCATGTGTCTGCTAGAAAGGCAGTAAAAGGATTACTTATTCTTTGATAAGTTTTTTTTTTTCATCAACCAGGACTGAAATAATTGATAATGGTGTTTTGTGAGAGTGGCATCTTTTGCTATTAACTTAAAAAAAATTATCTTCCAATAGTTTGGTTAAAAATATTGTTCGTACATGCCACATTGTTCCGTATAAGACTGGAAATAATTTTTGTTTTTTACACCAATTAAAAATATAAAAAAGAATCCGATATGAGATGTTGAGGTAAAATACGCTAGTCTTAACCATTCCTTGTAGGACTTGTTATATTCTGAATGAAAAAAATGAAAAGTTTATGACTAGGATCATAATATAAATATATATATATATATATATATATATATATATATATATATATATATTTATATATATATACATATTATATATATATATATACATATTTATATATATATATATATATATATATATATATATATATATATATATATATATATATATATATATATATATATATATATACATTTGTTTTTGAGGGAGGATACTTGTACCTATGTACCCCTTGAGGGCCCATCAATCCTTGTAGGATTCACATTTTGTGATGTTTAGAAGTAATTTTTTCTTTGATTTTTTTTCGTGGTTTTTCGAACATAGATGATGGATGCAGATACTATGATGGTTCGGGTAGTAGTAATGCGTAATAGTGCATGAGAGAGAGAGAGAGAGAGAGTTATGACATTCGAATCAAGTTTCACAGTAGCATGAACAAGGCCAAGGGATGATCTACCATTGATATATCATTCCGAAATGCATGTAGTAGACAAAGAAAATGTGCACGTTAGATGAAATGACCTAAAACATTTTAAGTGAAAGATTTTTATTTCTACGTTACAAAACACGAGTGTTGTATAAATTTTCGAATTTTCTTTTAGTTCGATAATAGAATAAGCACTCGGGTGCCGTTATACATTCAGTACCCCTGTGTATGCGGTTTACAATTTTTTTTTGTCATCTGTTTGCACTGGTGCACAGTGGCATACTCTTACGAAAAGGGAGCATGTTTTGAACGTGTGCGCAAGGTGTTCTGTGTGCGGTGAGTGAGTGAGTGGTGTGTGTGTGTGTGTGTGTGTGTGTGTGTGTGTGTGTTGTGTGTGTGTGTGTGTGTGTGTGTGCGTGTGTGCGTGTGTGTGTGTGTGTGTGTGTGTGTGTGTGTATGTGTTGTGTGTTGTGTGGGGGGGGGAGGCGGGGGTGGAAGGGGGGGCGGGGGTGGAAGGAGGTGGCAGTGAAGAGGGGACATACATTTTGGTAGGAGATGTATTTCAAGGGAAAAGGGTGTCTAGCAGGAGGGAGTAGAATACACATGTTTAGACCAGTGGGGATAGAAACAAGTGAGGAATGGCTAGCTGATAGATTTTTTTTTTCACGTGGTTCAATTTCGGCATAATTTTTTAAAAAAATATATCGCGTGGGTTATTTTGGGTGTAATACTTTCTTTATAAAAATGGAGAACAAATTTGTTAAAAAATGTAAGATCTTCAATAACTTGGCTGAAAACTGGAAACTTTTTATATATATAAAAAAAAAGTTCTAACACCGAAATCCAACAAAACTTGTTTGATGTTAAGACTGGTGGTTAGAATGAATTGATAAAACTTCTTCTGTATTCCCAAGCTACGCTAATCTTTTAATCCGATGATAAAACGATCTATACCATCGTGTCTATAGCTACGCTCCATAGTGTCTACCTGCTCTTGTGTCCACATGCATGCATGCCGACAGACCAGCCAACGGACTGACAACCCTTACCCGGTACCCAATATTAACCTTTTAAACACTAACCCTAACCTTTTACAACTAACCTTTACAGTTACCCTAACCCTGGCCCCTCATGTGGACACAAATGGCAGATAGATTCCTTGGTACATGCTGACACTATGGAAAAAACATTTTTGTCTCGTATGGTTGGGGGTAGTTGTAAAAATATTTTTTCGTCGGACTCTTAGACAGCAAATACTGCTGAGGGAAAATGCGTTGCGCTGCCGTTAAGCGCCTGACAAGGCAGGCCCAGCACATTATGGTTTCGGCGTAGGTTAGAATCGCGTTCTTTTAATTTTTGTTTGTTTGAAAAATAGTAGGAAAATGGACCACGAAAGTTGAAAATAGGCAAGATGATGACAGGAAGAAAAGGAACAAGGCAGAAACAGGAGAGAAGAGAGGGAATTCTTAGCACAGTTTCTAGAAAGTTGGGATACTATTTATACTGACATCCTCTCTCCCCCCCCCCTCCAATCCATGGTGGGGTGAGGGGGGTTGGTAGTGGAAGGGAGGATTGGAGCATGGAATTTTAAGGAAAGAGATGCTAGGTAGGGGGGTGTGTGTGTGGGCGGGGTTAAGATGTTTAGGTCTGTGGGAATGGGTATGAGAACTGAATGTCAGTGCCCATAGGGGATAGGTAGTTATGTAAGTTGGGGAGGGGTGAAGTGTTGGGAAAAGTATTTTTGAAATATTTAGGGTTCAGTTTTAAAAATGCATAATTTTGTAATGGGGAACGGTAACGTGATGGAATTGTGAGGTCGGGGGAGGTGAAAGAAGATGGGGGAGGGGGAGTAGGGGGAGAGCATGGGGGTGGGGGTAGGGAATGTACTATAGGACAGGGATATTGAAAAAGAGGGGTAGAAAGTATGTTTCAGTCAGCAGGAATGAAAAAGGCTGTGTGTGGTGTGTGTGTGTGTGTGTGTGTGTGTGTGTGTGTGTGTGTGTGTGTGTGTGGTTGGGTGTGTGGTTTGGGTGTGTGTGGTGTTGTGTGTGTGTGCGTGGTGTGTGTGTGTGTGTGTGTGTGTGTGTGTGTGTGTGTGTGTGTGTGTGTGTGTGTGTGTGTGCACGCGCGCTCAATTTTATTTTTAAGATAACCGAAGAAGCACTCGTGCCCTATTTTACATCCAGTTTCCGTGTACATGCGTTTTGGCAAAGTTTGTCATCCGTTCCCACATTCTCAAAATTTTAATTTGACAATAATGGAACAAGCACTTGTGTGCTTTTTTGAAAATCCAAGTTTCCATGTGCACGCGTCTTTGCAAATTTTATCATCCGTTTCCCGCCGACAAAGTGAGTGTGTGTGTTTTCTCGAATTCTTTTACTTCGAGGTCAATTGAATAAGAACTTTGCGCTTTTTTTTTTTACAGCCAATCCTCGCATACATATAGTTTGCAAATTTTGTCATTCGTCCCAAGCAACACATAAGTGTGTGTGTGTACTGCAGGCATATCTACGGAATGGTATATCACTGGTATAAGATTACCAGATCATTAGATATATTGCGGAACCAGAGAGAGAGAGAGAGGGGGGAGGGGGGGGGGGGGGGGCGGAAGAGAGGGCGCGGGTTTTTTAGTTTTTTTTAAAGTGGAAAACGCATTTAGGGACGCGATTTTGCTACTTGCTGGTTTTGGATGAATGTTTGGAGTATGGTATGCCACTGGTGTCTTAGGTTGGGTTTTTCCTGCTATCTTTTTTTTTTTTTTTTTTTTTTTTACATTCATTCAGAAACAGTGTCCAGAGAAAAATGACCTGATCCTATGACTATCACAAGAATGGCAAAGTCTTTTTTTTTATTTCATGCAGGAGGCAAAATTCGTATTAGCAGACTGCTGTATAATTTACGTTATCCTCTTTCTGTGAGGAAAAATGAAGAAATGTGATTGCATGTTTGTACATTTGTGAATGGAAGCTTTCAGAATTGAAAGGAGTACTGTCAGTGTGGTAGAGTGTACGGGACAGACATGAACGCACGTGTGTATGCGCATGTGCATGCTAGTGTTTTCAGAAATGTTTGATAGATGGGTGGGTTTTCTTTTAGCTTTTTTTAAATTTTAGGTGAGGAATAGGGAGGAGGAGGAGGAGGACTATAGTAATTGTTTAGGAAGAATGGTCATCCATGTTCAGATTTGGACATATTTTTGGGAGAGAGAGAGAGAGAGAGAGAGAGAGAGAGAGAGAGAGAGAGAGAGAGAGAGAGAGAGAGAGAGAGAGAGAGAGGTGATGGAATTTTTACAATGTATAATTTTCGTGAGTTTTTTTAATAATGAGATTGAATGCGAGGAATAATTATAGTAGATTTTTCTGTTTTTTTTATAATGCGATCGAATGCAAGAAATATGTTAGTATAATGTTTGGTCTAAAAAAATAAAAAAAGATTGAATGCGAAAAAATACAAGTCTATTTTTCGTTTAAAAGAAAAAAAATAGATCGAACACAAACAATAAAATAGCGTACTTTTGTTTTATTTATCAAATCGAATGCAAAAAGTATAATAGTATTGTTTTTATTTTTCATAAGACTGAATGCAAGAAATACAATATTCTATTTTTCATATGTTTAATTTAGATTGAATGCAAGAAATACATTTGTATATTTTTTGGTGATTTCAATAAGATTGAATACAACTAATACAACCTTTTTTTTTTTTATTAGATCGCATGTAAAAACAATAGTATATTTTTCGGGTTTATTTTATTAAATCGAATGCAAGAAATACAATCCTGTATTTTTTGTGTTTTAAAAAAAAAAAAAGATCGAATGCAAGAAATACAATAGTGTATTTTTCGTTTTTTTTTTATATTTGGATTGAATGCGAAAAATACAACGGCTTTTTATTTTCTTTTTTTTTTCGGGAGATTGAACGAAAAAAAATACAATAATGTATTACCGATATTTAAATTAGATTGAATACAAGAGAAACTCTTCGTGAATTTTTCGTGTTTTTTTATGAGATTGAATTTATAAATTCAATAATGTAGTTTCAGTTTGAAAAAAAATTGATTGAATGCAAGAAATATGATAGTGTGTTTTTTAAGAGATTGATTTAAGAAATACAAGAGTATATTTTTTCATAATTCTCACAAGTTTGAATGCAAAAAATATACAATAGCATATTTTTTGTATTTTCATGACGTTGAATGCAAGGAACATAGTATATTTTCCTTTTTAATTAAGAGACTGAATGTAAGAAATACAACAGCAGGTCTATATTATTTTTCGGTTTTTATGAGGTTTAATGCAAGACATACAATCTAATTTTTTGTTTATTTTTTTAAGTGTTGACAAGGTTTTGGCTTTAACGAATTGTCAAGTGAAAGAAAAATCTAGTCCTGGGATATAATTTGATATCTGGTGTTATAAGTTATTATAGAGGTGTTACGTAAAAATTGGAGAAAGTGCCTTTATTTTTGTTCTTTTTTGCTTTTAAAATCGTATTAAATGTCACATAAAACGGACCAGGTTCTAGGCTTGCCTTTGTATTGAAATGACGTCAGTGTGTATTGGTGGCAGATCTGTGTATTGACTTGCCCCTAGCAGATCGATAACAGATGTTACACCAATACGACTTGTCGAAAGTTTATGTATCTGAAAGATTTCACTTTTTATCTTTTATTTTTCGAGGATAATGGAATAAGCACTCGTGTCCTTTTTTTTTCTTTAAAAAAGTTTTTTTTTGTACATCAAGTCCCCGTGTGTTAGCAGTTTCGTAAAATTTGTAATCCGTTCCCACCGGCACATTATTGCCTACTCTTTCCAAAAGCGGAACAATGTTTTAAACGTGTTCGTAAGGTGTCCTGCGTGCGTCCACCACACTGGACCTCACATTATAGTCTGATCCGAAGAACTTTTGGGGAAAATGGAGTCCAGCACTGATGTTAACTCCAGAGGAAAAAAAAAACCGTTATAACCCTTTGCTACAGTTTAGTAGTCCGTCCAGTGTGCCTGTGTGTGTATGTGTGTGTGTGTGTGTGGGGGGGGGGGGGGGTAATTGTGGAATCAAATACCAATACAAAAATGAAATCTAGTCATATACTGCACCTTTGTTTAAGGCAGGAATCGGTAATCACATATATTTTTTTTTTGCCAAATTTATTTTCAAAGTTATGGCAAATCAAGTTCTTGTGTGTGTGTGTGTGTGTGTGTGTGTGGGGTGTGTGTGTGTGTGTGTGTGTGGGGTGTGTGTGTGTGTTTAAATTGTAAAAAAAAAATGCATTGTACTTATTTACTCGTTGTTTTTTTCTGGCTGTAAGGACATCAAGCTGGAATTAAACGTTTTATCACTATGTGTTTAAAAGCAGATTGGAATGAACACTATGCGTGATCTGAGATATGTCGAATAAATGGTATGAGAATTGACAGAGATCAAATGTCAGTGCGTTGGTCACGTGTCACTGCTGGTCAGAGCATTGGGAAAAGCCTACTCCCCCCTTCAGCCAAAAAAGAAAAGTGGAGTTAGGGTTGGGTAGCCAGGTCGCAGCTGTGGTTAAAGAAATAAAAGAAAATAAAACCCTAAAAGGAATCACGGGAAATACTGTCAAAACTTGATTCAATGTACCACTAATAAGAAATAAAATCCAAAATAAAAAGTAATACTAAATGGAAGCAATGGTTGTTACAAAATATTTGTTCCAAATTCTATTCATGGGAAAGAATTAAAAAGAAATTTTTAAAAAAATTCATGAATGACTGTTGTTTGCAAGTGAGAAGTGTGTGCATTTTCTTTGTGTCTGTTTTGTCTGTCTGTCTCTGTCTGTCCCGTCTGTCTGTCTGTCTGTCTGTTTTGTCTGTCTGTCGGTGTCTCTCTCTGTGTCTCTGTCTCTTCCTCTTCCTGTCTCTTGCTCTCGTGTGTGGTGTGTGTGTGTGGGGTTTTGTGTGTGTGTGTGTGTGTGTGTGTGTGGGGTGTGTGTGTTGTGTGGGGTGTGTGTTTTTGGTGTGTGTGTGTGGGGTGTGTCCGTATCCGTCTATCTCTCTCTCCTCTCTGTGTCTCTCTCTCTGTGTCTCTCTCTGTGTCTCTGTGTCTCTCTGTCTCTCTGTCTCTCTGTCCCTCTCTCTCTCTCTCTCTCTCTCGTCTCTCTCTCTCTCTCTCTCAACTCTCCACGTCCCCTCTCTCTCTCTCCCCCCTCTTCTCTTTCCTCCTTCTCTCTCTCTCCCCCTCCCTTCTCTCTGTCTCTGTCTCTCTCTGTGTGTCTCCCCCCTGTCTCTCGCTGTCTCTGTCTGTGTCTGCCCCCTG
>JASPKP010009528.1:0-10255 GCA_030674155.1 Stramonita haemastoma
TCGAATTTCATACACAGAAATCTGCTGTGACATAAAGTGGTAATAAATTAATAAATAAATTCCATCCCATCCCAGCCCAGCTGGTTCTAATTATAGGAGGAACTGACCACCCCTGGACTAGGTAAAAGGAAGGGGTGGGCTACATTGAGTACTCTTGACTGAGTGATGTTGGATTTGTGTGCTGTGATACCAAACTGGCACCAAGAAGCAAACCCCTACCCACAACCCTCTGCCACCCCCCCCCCCCCCCCCCCCCCCCCCCCCCCCCCCTTCTCTGTCACCGACTTTTCCATGGCGCGTGTCTCCAGCTCCTGGCAGAGGCGACGGATGTTGGTGCAGCTGTAGGGGGGGTTGGCCAGGATGTTCATCAGGATCTGGCTGTACAGGTACGTGTGCTCCCCGTGACACACCATTTTCTAAACACACACACACACACACACACAGGTGTGCCAGTTCACAGATAGGTCTGTTTTCTTTAGCCTGGCGACAAGCCTTACTGTAACTCTTTTCTCATCGCCATCATCATAACCATCATTGTCGTCATTGTCATCATCATCATCATCACCACCACCAACAAAACCATCATCATATCATCATCAGCAACAGCAGAAGCAGCAGCAGCAGCAGCAGCAGCAGAAGCAACTGACTGGTTTGATTGTATTAACCCTCTAGCATTCCGACTTTCTGAACACAAATTGCCTCTACATTTCACATTCCATCATGAAATCATGTCAGGCACACTTGCTTGCTCACTTTTTCCTCCTTCTAAGTACATACCAGCAGCTATAATTACTTCCAGACTCATACCAGGCTCTGTGCCTCTAGCCTGAAAGAGATTCGGCATGTGGTAGTGATCAGTGGTCACTGCGAGATGGAAAATTACTGTATGTAAATCCCGGCAAATCCCGGTTTGGGACTCATGGGACGGAATGATTTAATCCCAGCTAATCCCGGGTCGGAACTAAGGAGGTTAAAGAGTCCCAGAGGAATTACTTGATTCAGGTACTGTTACAAACAAGCATCCATCATCATCCATGGGGGGCGGATAGCCTAGTGGTCAGAACATTGCGCTGGCAATTTGAAGACCCGGGTTCGAGTCCGGTCGAGGAAATTTTCTTCCTGGAGTTAACATCAGTGCTGACTCCACTCTCCCCAAAAGTCCTTCGGATGAGACTTTAAACCGAGGCCCCGTGTGCGAACGCACGCAGAACATCTTGCGCACACGTTAAATCCTGTTCCGCTTTTCGTAAGAGTATGCCATCGTGTGCCGGTGGGAACAGATGACAATATTATCAAAACTGCATACACACGGGGACCGGATGAAAAAAAGCACATGATTGCTTATTCTGTTATCCTCGATATAAAAGAATAAATAAATAAATCATGCCTACTCATGTAATACTTGTGTAATATTTGTCATCATGAGCAGAAGCAGCAGCAGCACTTTGACTAAGACTGTCGACAACTGGAGGAGCATGAAGGATGTGTAAACCAGTTTCACTACTTTCAAAAACTTCAGTTTTGAGAAGGCGGAGAGGGGAAGCATATGCAGGTGTAGCACAGCACAGCACAGCACAGCACAGCACAGCACAGCACAGTGCAGCACAGTGCAACACAGCACAGCACAGCACAGCTCAGTACAGCACAGCACAGCATCAATCTCTAAACATTTTCTATATGCTGTTTCGAGTTCATTATTAATACTGGTAAAGAAAATGTGTGTGTGTGTGTGTGTGGGGGGGGGGGGGGGGGGGGGGGGTGAACACACGCATATGGATGCAAGCATATAAGCAAGCGAATGTGTGTATGTTTTACTCACTGTAAACTCTGGCAGTTGTTTTTCAAAAGTGTCGGCTCCACCCTCCAAAAAACCGGAAATGTAGGTCCGTAAAACACGGGAGAAAACTTCAATCTGGTGACATGCTGTGGATACAGAGGTGATCTCCCCTTGGTAGCCAGCATCTGAGATATACTGCAAAGCAAGGTGAAGAGAATGCATTAATTATCAAAGCTACAACTTATGACTAACAGCTTGAAGCACAGAATTCCTCAAATGTACAGACAACACAGTTTATGCTTTAAAAATAATTTCAAAAAAGAAAAGGAAAATATATCCTCAGATTCCCTGCAGGAGAGGAATTCTCCCTTGGAACAACAGCTTTACAAGACAAATAAATACACAATTAATAGATACATAAATAGATATATAGATAGATACAGATACATACACAAATAGATATAAACAGGCACCTTCTTTCAACACTTTCATCCTGAACTCTTCAAAATCATGTCGTCACTGTTATAGGCTTTCAGAAGAACAACAAAACACAGACAATATTGATGCGCTCCCTGTGGACTCCCGACCCTGGGGATGAGACACAACGAATCAGGGTATGGGTGTGGCAGGGTGATTGAAATGAGCGGTGTGGGAACAGCAGGACCTGGACGTGATGATGAGAGAGCATAAAAAACACACAAAAAACCACCACAAAACAGACAGACTCATGTTACCAACCTTGATGGCCAGATTGAGGAAGAGGCAGTCCTCATAGTCCTCAGCCAGCTTGTAGAAGAGAGACCTCCAGGTGGGGAACTCTATCATCTGGCTCAGCCACTGGGTCACTTGCTAGGTAAACGTAAAGGTAAAGGTGTGCCATGACAAATGAATCTGCATGATATTCACATTCCCTGACATGTTTTACAGTGCTGATGCCACCGGTACGATATGATTAAAAAGGTAAAGGTGTCCCATAACCTATGTGGTCGTAGGGAAGCAAGGCATCAGAGGCCTCAGCTTCTCTAGGGGCCAGCATGTTGAGGGCGGCGCCCATCTCCTCTCCCTCGCTGCTTTACCTTCCCTGACCCTAAAGAGGGCTGGTACCCATTTACAGCTGGGTGAATCTGGGGGGACTGTACTGAAGCCAAGGCACGCAAGCGGTCACCCATCCAATTGGTAAGCACGCTGGATGCTGTTTAACTTGGCTCAGGGAAAGCGAGCGCTCTGACCACTTAGCTATCCCGCCCCCTGGGTCACCTACTACCTTAGGATAAACACTGAACCACTGCACACCCCCCACTCATGTTATCAACCACACACACAGGTAACAAGAAACCAAAACAGTCACTTAGAATCTATTCCCACAAAAATAACATGCGCCTGGGCATTCAAATAAAACATGCAATCATACTATGCACGTACAGAATGTATGCAGTGCACCTATTCACTCAAAAGGTATACATATGAATATGTGTATTCCCAAGCTTACATCAAGAAAATACAAAAAACAACTAGTTGGAAAGCTTTCTGTTAAAAAACAAAACAAACAACAACAACAACAAAGAAATCAAACAAAAAACAAAAACTCAAAGCTCACAGACCAGTTTTCTTACTGGCACAGTTTTTAAAACAAAAAAATGAAATAGAAGAACAAGAATTCTGCTTTTTAACTTACTAGTACTCATTTTTTATCACAGCATTTTATACCTTCATATGTTAATTATTATCTAACTGTAAACAACTAGGAGAATGGTTCTTCAGACATATGATTTATGCAATTAAACTGATTAAAAAAACAAAAAACCGATACAGCTACTGATTACTGCCTAGTCATTCAAAGAATGACTTATATGAAATCCTTCATATCACTAAACAGAAAGAATGACTTGCATAAAATCCTTCATGTCACTAAACTGAAAGAAAAAAGTTAAAGTCTGTCCCGAGCCTAAGACTCATCAGGCTGGTGCTTATCCCGGTTTCTGTGGCGTTAAGCGACTGAGAGTCATAGACTCCCCCCTGGATAGGACGCCAGTCTATCGCAGGGTTAACCCCCAACACAAGGTTGGTACCCCTTTTACACCTGAGTGGGGTGAGAAAATAGCCGTAAAGTGCCTTTTCCAAGGGAACAACGCCATAGCTGAAAGCTGGGATCGAACCCGCAACCTTTAGATTACGAGTCCAACGCCCTAACCACTAGACTACAGCAGCGGCTGTGTAAAATACTTCATGTCCCTAAACAGAAAGATAACCTTACATCTTAATCAGGCATTGCACACCAAACTTTTACAGATAATATTTGAAGGGTGGTGAAACTGTTGTTTCATGCTTTGAACCACTGGCTACATGTATACATGTATACACACAAGGACATACGTAGTTATCTTCTTCGTAGAACACCGAGTCGGCCTTCTTGGGGTCAAAGTGCTTGAGAATCATGTCCTTCAGATGGGTCTCCACCGTATCCTTCACCTCTGAGAGATCCACACCTGTCACAACACCATTCAGTACAGACAGAAGCAAAGTGGCAGGAAGGTTTCTATAGACCTTCATACCTGCCTAGGTACAAGTTAACCTAAGGTTCTGGGTTCTATTCTCAACCTTGCAAACTTTTTATTTGTTTAACTTAGAAAAGTACTCTGCTTCCTTCCTCTAGGAGAACTTGGTAACACTTGACAGACTCAACAAGCACTGGCAGTTCTGTTTACAAGAGTGTGAAAGAGCAGGGGAATCAAAGAAATGTTTGGGCTGTGACTTGCATATTTATCTTTACTGTATGCACATGATAATAGCAATGTTGGCCAAAATGGCTTCTCTGTCACCCAAAGACATCTCAAAAATTTTTATAGAAAGATAACCCCTGTGTGTCTGTCTGTAACACACAGACTACAACTGAAAAATGTCAATTTCACATAATGAATATTCCTTATCTTTTGAGCCAGACACGCCCATGATCTGAACTCAACTCTAGGATAACCCACATAAAGTACAAGAACGGCAGGGTAGGATTTAAATCTGACACAATCGATGTAAAAGCCAAACAAACATTCTGAGAAAAGAAAACTTAAAGTTAAGGCATGTCCGGCTCAACCATTCTATAAGTATCATAATATGCTTTCCAGCAGCAGTCACATAAACTTAATATAGAATAAGCATTACAAGAAGCTATATATACAGTCACATTGTATAAAACAAATATAATACCAAACTGCTTCTAATATTTTGTTTCATAACATTACAATCTTTTAACACTTTTTCACAAATGAAATTACAAGTGAACAGGCAAAACAACTGAACATCTTTCTGCAGCCTGTACAAAAGAGTGCATTCTATCAACAAGCTTTACAACCTGTGAAGACGAGTTCAGGCATACATGTCTGTCTGTCAGTGCCAGTCAGTCAGACTCACCAGACTGGATAAGCCAGACTCAGGCATACATGTCTGTCTGTCAGTGCCAGTCAGTCAGACTCACCAGACTGGATAAGCCAGACTCAGGCATACATGTCTGTCTGTCAGTGCCAGTCAGTCAGACTCACCAGACTGGATAAGCCAAACTCAGGCATACATGTCTGTCTGTCAGTGCCAGTCAGTCAGTGAGACTCACCAGACTGGATAAGCCACTCAGCCAGGATGTTCACTGTCTGTGCCAAAGCACTGTAGTTTTCACACACAAGTTCAATCATCTTTATCGGAGCTCCGTTGTTGCTCAGAAACCTGTCAAAAACCACATCCAGACCACACATTATATTATAATCACAAACTGATTGAAATCAAAGCACATCATTTGTTGATCCTGCAAAGCAGAAGGACAATTGGTGCATTTATCTAGAAAATATTAACCAGTGGCCTTGGCACACACAGTGGTTAGTACAGCAGACTGTAGGTTCAGAGACAGGGATTAAACTGTATCAGTCACGTTTAAGTTCTTGGATGTTTGAATATTTAGCCAAGAAAATACCACTAGCTCAAAAATGAAAATAGAGATAAGGTTTACAGTTGACATCAAACATTGTCACCTTTACAGATGCAGTTTAGTATACAAAATATCTTGCATGAATTAAAAGAAAAAGGACTTAACAAGTGAAGAGATGTGTTTCCAAATTATAAGATAAAGATTATAATCAAACACAAAGCCAGAGGTGGGATAGCCAAGTGGTTAGAGCATTGTGCTCATGACCTGACAGCCTGTGATCAAGCCACCATGGAGGTGTCCACTTTAGGAAATTTTAACGTGGAGTTAACATGAGTACTGATCCACTTCCCTAAGAAAACAAAAGTAAAAGTCCTCGAGTGAGACTATAAACCAACATTTTGCACATGCTTTAAAGACCCAAGTCATATTCATTGAATTCAGTAAACTTGTACTTGTCCTATTTCTATCCTAACAAAGATACATATCATTCTCAAATTCTGTATTTTAGTAGAGGAATATCTTTTACCTTCACCTAGTATTAGTGCTGTATGTCCATCCCTTCTACTCTCTGCTTCATTATATCACATCTGCTTCTCTTTCCTTTGTTTCAGTATCACCCCGTCATCATCATCTCGATGTAACTCCATCAGTCATTCCTGTCATTGCTGTTGACTTTGTTTCACATTGTGTGGTTTGAACTAAATAAACTTCTGTTTCTGCCAACACAAATGGTGTCATACTTATTTATGTGAAACAAATCTCAACATGGCTGACATCAACTGCCCTGCACCCGGATGCGATGCTTCATGGCCCGCGGCCACACCAGAAGCTGTGCTCATATGCCTGCTGAACCTCCACAGCGCCACAGCACACGCAGCTCCTGCGCCTACTCCACACACGGCAGCCAAGGCGGAGAAAGTCCGGCGCCCAACTGTGTCAGCAGCTGGGACGAGCGAGGTTTGGGCCTACTTTCTCCAGAGGTGGGCTGACTACAAACGGGCAACACACCTCAGTGGTCCTGACGTGGTCTTCCAGCTGCTCGAGTGCTGCGATGAAGACCTCCGCAAAGACCTGACCAGGACATTCGGCGCCATGTCCGCCAGTGATGAAGCGACTGTGCTGGGGAACATCAAATCATTGGCAGTTCGGCAGGAAAACATCATGGTCGCCCGCGTCCAGCTACAGCAGATGCGACAGGACCGCGATGAACCCATCAGAGCTTTCGCTGCTCGTCTCAGAGGACAGGCAGGCGTTTGCAACTACAGGGTGGATTGCCCATCTGACACATGCAATGCCAAAGTGGACTACAGTGAGACCATGATCAGAGACGTCCTCATTCGTGGTCTGAACGACGAGGACATTCGACTGGACATCCTTGGCGAATCCAGACAAGACATGTCACTGGAGGACGCGCTTCGCTTCGTGGAGGCCAAAGAGAGCGGCAAGAGGTCTGCCAGTCGCCTTCTCGTTGAGGGCGGTCCAACCACCGTTACGGCAGCAACAAGCTCCTACAGGCGCAGAGAAAAACTGCGTAACAACCCCAACGACAGCAAAGGCTCGACCTCCACTTGTGGCTACTGTGGCAAGTCAGGACATGGCAACAGCAGGAAGGAGCGCATGAAAAAGTGCCCAGCCTTCGACAAAAAGTGCACTAAGTGCAGCATAGCCCATCACTTCGCCAGCGTTTGCCGACAATCGCCGCGAAGTCCCGCCAATCCCAGTGCAGCGTCCCCCCTGGACGACACTACTGCTGTGTTTGACAGCCTCTGCTGCACCGACATGGCAGTCCCAGTATCCAGCACCCTCTCTGTCTCCCTCGACCACCACGTGTACAACGAATTCTGCAAGGCATGGGAGAAACGAGCCTCTGACCCCCAACCCTTCATCGATGTCATCGTCCACGCTGTGCCCTTGGACGCCCAATCCCTCGGCTTTCCCACTTCCCTACCCGCCCCTACCAGGCCTGTCACCTACCCAGCGATGGCAGACACGGGATGCCAGTCATGCCTGGCAGGCACGGCCCTCTTGACCAAGATGGGACTCAGCCGACGACACCTATTGCCCGTCAACATGAAGATGACGGCAGCGAATCGCGCAACGATTGACATCATTGGGGCCATTGCTCTACGAATCTCAGGCACATCCCCATCCAAAACGTTGCTGGAGACACATCAGATGGTGTATTTCACCACATCCACTGACAGACTGTTCCTGAGCAAACAGGCATGTGTCGCCCTCGGGATGATCCCCCCCAGCTTCCCAACCATCGGCGGGACAAGCATCAACACCTCTGGAGATTTCCCCTCCCCTGACACAGAGGCTTGCAACTGTCCCCGCCGCCAACCCCCGCCACCACCCCCAACCTCCCTCCCATTCCCCGCCACTGAGGAGAACAGGGAACGTCTGGAGAAATGGCTGCTTGACTACTACAGCTCCAGCTCCTTCAACATTTGTGAACATCAGCCACTCCCAAAGATGTCGGGACCACCCATACGCCTCATGGTTGACCCAGATGCCCGCCCTGTGGCTCACCACACCCCCATCCCAGTCCCCATCCACTGGCAGGACGAAGTCAAGGCTGGCCTCTATCGGGATGTGCGCTTGGGCGTCATCGAGCCAGTCCCTGTTGGCACCCCAGTCACCTGGTGCCACAAGATGGTCATCTGTCCGAAGAAATCTGGCAAACCACGACGCACAGTGGACCTGCAACCCCTGAACCAGTACGCCACACGGGAAACACATCACACCCAATCGCCCTTCCATCAAGCTCGTAAAGTGCCCCCGCACACGAAGAAGACAGTGTTTGATGCCTGGAACGGCTACCACAGCATTGCCCTTGATGAAGCCGATAGACACCTAACGACGTTCATCACACCTTGGGGCCGATACCGCTATTGCGTCGCTCCACAGGGCTACATCTCCTCCGGTGATGGCTACAGTCGTCGCTTCGACGAAATCGTCTCCGACTTTCCTCAAAAGACAAAGTGCGTGGACGATACACTCATGTGGTCAAGCTCGCTCGAGGAATCGTTCTTCCAGGCGGTGAAATGGCTTGACACTTGTGGCAACCATGGCATCATCTTGAACCCCTCGAAGTTCCAGTTTGGCAAAGACACAGTGGAATTTGCTGGCTTTGAGATAACACCGACCACAGTGCGTCCCTGCGCACGCTACCTGGAGGCCATCCAGCACTTCCCGACCCCCAAGAGCATCACAGACGTCAGGAGTTGGTTTGGCCTCATCAATCAGGTATCCTACGCCTTTGCCTCAGCCCAGCGAATGCAGAGATTTCGAGATCTACTGAAACCCAACACCCGATTTGACTGGACCCCTGAGCTTGACCAGCTCTTTGAGGAATCTAAGGCCCTCATCATCGGCGAAATCCATCAAGGGGTCGAGATCTTCGACAAAGCAAGGCCTACCTGCCTCGCAACTGACTGGAGCAAAGAAAGCATTGGGTTCTGGCTCTTCCAGAAGCATTGCTCCTGCACGTCCTCAAAGCCATTCTGCTGCAAAACAGGCTGGAGAATCACCCTGGTTGGAAGCCGGTTCACCTCTGGAGCCGAATCCCGCTATGCGCCAATCGAGGGTGAAGCCCTTGCTGTGGTCGATGCACTCGACAAAGCCCGTCACTTCACCCTTGGTTGTTCAGACCTCATCGTGGCGGTAGACCATAAACCCCTACTGAAGACCTTTGGCGACCGCTGCCTTGATGACATCCCAAACCCCCGCCTACGAAACCTTAAGGAAAAGTCGCTGCGCTATCGCTTCCGCATTGTCCACATCCCAGGCCTACGCCACGCCGCCGCAGACGCCGTCTCCCGCAAGCCCGTAAGTGACCCCACTGCCTTGACCCTCCCTGATGACATGGCCTTGGTGTCTCCCACCCCCGATTTCCCCCCATCCCCCGAACTGCCACAATTCTTCCTTTCTGCCATTCGCACCCATGGGCAGGAGAGCCCCAATCAAGTCTGCTCCCAGAATGACCCGACCCCCACAGAAGTCATCAAATCTGTCACGTGGGACGACATCCGCCTGGCCACCAACAGTGACCCTACCATGATAGCACTGAGCAATACCATTGAGGATGGTTTTCCGGATGACAAGGCTTTGCTTGCCTCAGATCTCCGCCCCTACCATCAATTCCGTGACTCTCTCACCACTTTTGACGGAGTCATATTGTACCACGATCGCGTCATCATACCCCCGTCACTCCGGGATCAGGTACTCCGTTCCCTCCACTCTGCCCACCAGGGTGTCTCCCAAATGTGCTCAAGAGCTGAGACCTCCTTCTTCTGGCCTGGCATGACCCCAGCCATCACCGAAATGCGGTCCCGTTGCCAGTCCTGCAACCGCATGGCACCGTCTCAGCCAAGTGCTCCTCCTACCCCTCCAATGGACCCAGCCTACCCCTTCCAGTGTATCGTGGCAGACTACTTCCAGTACAAAGGCCACAACTACTTGGTTGCAGTGGACAGGTACAGCAACTGGCCCATTGTAGAGGAGGCAGCACATGGAGCTGCTGGACTCGTCACTGCCCTACGCCGAATATTCGTCACCTACGGGAT
>JASPKP010009529.1:0-10254 GCA_030674155.1 Stramonita haemastoma
GCACGACAAACACCAGCGCGCGCGCGCGTGCGCGCAAGCAACCCCCCCCCCCTCCGAAAAAGGGCCGTTTTTTAGCAAAGATACCACCCAAAGAGCCGTTTGCAGCCCCGTCGGACCCCCACTTTTGCACGGTAAAAGACCCCACGGCACCACGACAGTATCGTAGTGTATGCATACACTCTCTCCCGCCATCTTGCATAGGTGTGGCGCCGGTTTGTGGCGACACGAGGATCCCCAAGAGCTAAGAGAGCTAGTTTGTCGGAAGGAAAAGTGCTAAGTGTACGGGACAAAAAACAAGCTTTGCGGGCAAGAATAAATGACAGTATACAGCAATATGATGACCCTGGCAAAGTGGAGGGTCGCCGCCCCCACGCGCGCACCAAAAAAACCCCCCACCACCCCCAACACCCACAACACCACCCACACACACACACAAAACACACACACACCCCCACACACAACCGTGCACCCTACACACACACACCACACACCACACACACACCCAAACCCACCACCAAAACCCCCCAAAACCCACCACACCCCCCCAAAACCACCCCAGGGTTTTTCGCCTTCCCCCCAGCTCGATACTTTAAAAATCACCATTTTAAAAATCTTTTTTTAAAAAAAATAGTGTCAAAAAAAAAAACAATAAAAAAAAACCACCCAAACACACAACACACACACCACCACAAACACACACACACCCCACAAAACACACACACCAACACACACACACAACAGTTTTATCAATTACAATGAAACCCCAAAAAAAACTTTAAAACCCTTAAATTTAAAAAGGGAATAATAATAATGAAAAAAAATAATAATGATAAAAATTTAAAAAAAATAATAATAAAAAAATAAAATAAAAAATAAAAAAATAAAAATAAAAAAAATTTAAAAAATAATAAAAAATAAAAAATAAAAAAACAAAAAAATTTTTTTAAAAAAAAAAAAAATACAACAACAACAACAAAAAAATTTTCAAAATAAAAAAAAGTAAAATAAAAAAAAAAATTAAAAGCAATTTATGTCAAATTACAATATCCTATATTTCCCAATTTTTACTTTATATTTTTAAAAAAAGAAAAGGGAAAAAAAAACAACAAAAACAAGGGATACCTTATGAAAATCCCCAAACATCACGAGAGGAAATGACTAAAACGCTAACAAAAATACAACAAACAAAAGAAAAACAAAAACAAACAAACAAACAAAAACACTAAAAACACCCCAAAAAAAAAAACCCAATCAAACCAAAACTCAAAAAACCAACCCCGGGGGTTTTATATTAGGGGGGAAAAAAAGAAAAAAAAACTAAAGCAACAATACCATATGATAATCCCCCTCCCCAAAAATGATGGAAAACATAACAAAAAAAATTTGGGAAAATGCACACAAAAAAAAAAAAAAATTTTTTTAAAATATGGTGTCAACAGCTTATTCAATAAAAATTTACCAACCATTTTTTTTGACTTAAAAAAAAAAAAAAAAAAAAAACCAAATAAAAAAATTAAAAGCAATTTTATTCAGATTACATTTTTTTCCCACACTTCAATTCATACTTATTTTATGAGGAAGAAAAGAAAAACAAAAAAAACAAAACAAAAAAAACAAAAAAACAAAAATAAAACCCCGAAAAAAAAAAGCAACAATAAAAATTTTATAAACCCAATCTCCACTAAAGGGAAAAAAAATATCCCTTTAAAAAAAAACAAATAACCCCAAAAAACTAAAAAAAAAACAAAAACCCCCAAAAGAAACCAAACAAAAAAAGAAGGGAAAAAAAACCCAAAAAAACCCAAAAACTAAAGAAAAAAAAAAACAAAAACAAGCAAACAAACAAACAAAACCCCCCCCCAAAAAAAACACACAAAAAAAACCCCACACCCCTTAAAAAAAAGGGGAAAAAAAAAATTTGGAGGGGGGGGGGGGAAAGGGGGGGGGGGGGGGGTTTAAAAGGAAGGGGGAAAACACAAACAGAAAAACCCGAAGAATTAAAATTTTAAAGGGATTTATATTATATTTCATAAATAAAAAAACCTCACAAGAACAAAAACAAACAAACAAACATTCAAACAAACAAACAAAAAAAAACAAAACAACAACAAAAAACATACAAAACCAACAACCAGAACAAAAAAGAAAAGGCCTTTCCATTTTATCAAAATAATATAAATATAAATTGCTAATAGTTTTCATTAGTATAATTAATAAAATAAAAAAAAAATTAAAAAATTTAACCCTTTGAAACTATTAAACGGGGTAAGTGAAAAAAAAAAAAAAAAAAAAAAAAAAAAAATCCAATCAGTCTTTCAAAAAAAGGGGTTTTGGGTTTTTCCCCTCCTTGTGAATTTGAAAAATTACATTTGTTTACATACATCACTTATTCCCTACCCCCTTTTTCAAAATTAAATTATATAAAAAAAAAAAAAAAATTTTAAAAAAAAATAAAAAAAAACCCTTTCTCCACCTTTTCCCCCCTTCCCCAAAAATTTTTTAAAATAGCAAGCAAGTGAGCTTTTTCAGAAAAAGTGAGCCACACTTGAAAGTTTTTTTCCGGGTTAGCAGAGAGTATCAATATTTTTATTTCTGTTTCTAAGTATGGAAAAATTTGGATTGATGTGTATTTTTTAAAAAAATTTTTGCATAACCCGCTTTAAAGGGTTGATTTTTCAACTGTTTTTTGAAAAAAATTTTTTTTTTTTGTTTACTTTTTTAAATGTTTTGGGAGCTTGTTCCATAAATTTTTTACCAATATAGGAAGCTTGTTGTAAAGATTTTTTGGGGGGTCGGGAAATGTTAGAAAGATTTGGCCGGGGGCCCCTTTAAATTTTTTGAAATTTTGGGTTTTGCCCCTTGGGGGGGGCTTTTTCCATTGACAACTTTTTGTACAAATAGAGTTTTAAATTGAGATAAAGCCTTTTTGAAATGTAAAAAATATTTGTTACCCTTTATAATCATTGATGGTTGGGGGGCTTGATTTTTAATAGGACAAAATTTTAGGGGCTCTTTTTTATAATCGATGGGGGAATTTCAAATAGTTTTTACTGCAGGGTTTTCCCAAAGAGATGAGGCATAGTCAACTATAAAGGCCCAAAATGTGTCCACAAAAAAAGAGTTTTTCGTTTAATGACTACTAGAAAGTGTTTTATTTTTTTTTTTGCTGACTTTTCCTTGTTTGTAATACGTTTTTTTCCCTTTTGCCATCACATGGTCCCGTCCAAAAAAAAATTATTGTCCCATAATTTTCACCCCCGAATTTTGTGTTATTCAACTTCCCCCAAAGATTTTTTGATCTATTCCCAAAAGAGGTTGAAATTTTACTTTTCATTTTTGCCCCCTTTGTCGTGCAGAACCCTACATACTTTTTTGTTTTTTTAGCATTTAAGGAAAATATGGTTTTTTTGAGTCCAAGTAAACAATTTGTTGATAAAATTTTTTTGAAGTTTGAGTGTTATCTGGGGGGTCAGTTTTTACTACAATAGAGGGATGTGTCATCAGCAAACATTTCACAAACTACAATCTAAAAAAAAGGGGAAGTCATTTACATATATTGAGGGGAAAAAAAAAGGACCCAAATTGATCCTTGGGGGTACCCCCATATCTAATAGATACTAATTCTGATGTTTTTATTATTTGCCCGTTACCAACTGCTGGGCTAATCTACAAAAAACTTTTTAAAAGATTGATTATTTCAGGTGTTAAATTTGTTTTAGGTGAAATTTTTTCGCACAAGCAGGAGTAATTTTAATTTTCATCAAATGCCCTTTTTTCAAAGTTTTCAAAAAATTTGGCCTGGGATAGTTATTTTCATTTATGTTTTTTGTGAACCCGTCTGTTAGTTGAGTTAAGCTGTGTTTAAAAAGAATAGTTTTTGCCCAAAGCCTGTGAAACTTCATTTATTAGTTTTGTTAACAAAGTAGGAAAAAAAAGATTTTTTGGGTATGTTTTTCAATGGGTTTTTTGGAAAAAGACCCATAAAGGTTTTTAAATTTCCCGTAATTTTTAAGGACAAGAAGAATCCCAGATTTGTGGACTGGGATGACTTTTGCCCTTTTTTAATATGAGAGGAATTTTTTTTTTTATCTATACACAAGTTATATAGATATGTTTGTGTTTCAGCTATAGTGGACCAAAAAAAGGTTTTCAATATTTTTCCATCCGTTGTCAAGGTCACGTGTTTTTGGAATTTTTTTGAGAGATAGATTTTCCAACACTTTCCTTTAATTGCTTTGGCAAAAATTTAAACGGGGAATTTAATTTCTTTTGTTTCCCAAAAAAATTTTCTAATTTGGAGATCTTTTCATTTGACTTTTCACATGATATGATTTTAGAAAGCGATGTTTGAGAAATGGGTTTTTTAGTTTTTCACCCTGTTTATGTTTTAAAAACTGTCTTTTGGTTTTTTGATATAGGTCTATTACTTTAAAATTTTTATGGCTTTTCCTTCCCCGCAAAAGTGGGTATTTTTGAAATTTTAAAAGTTTTTGAAAGAAACCCACGTTTTATTCTCCCTTTTTTTATTTGAAATTTTAACCTTTTGTTCTTTGCATTTTAAATTCTTCTTTTTGAAAACCATGGGTTTTCAAATAGTCTTTAAAGCCATTTCTGCCCTCTATGTCTTTTGGTTTTACCCAAAAGGGGGGTTTTTTTTTTTCTTTAACTCTTTTTTGATGAAGGGGGCATGCCTACTTTACCCCTGAAAAAAATTTTGGAAAATCCAGAATTCTGAGTTTTCGTTGGGGCCCCTCTTTTGAATTTGTCTTGGAAGGGAAAAAATTTAAACAAGTCTAAAAAAAAGTTTTGTTCGTTGAAGTTAAAAAATTTTCTGTAAAAGTTTGGTTTTTAATGTCCAAAATTTTGGGGGAATTTTGACACTTTGTTTAAAACCAAGTTAAACACACAGCATTTGATTTTTTGAAATCCACGGGAGGGGGGCACATATTCCCTGTTAGTTTTGTTTTGAGTGGGTATAAAAATGATCAAAAAAAGTTCTAGAGTTACCCTTTTAAACCCGAGTTGGTTTTTCATTAGTTTTTCCCAGGCCTTTGCTAGTAATTTGTTGGGCCCCCTTTTTAGGCTTGGGTTTTAATAAGTCGATGGTTAAAAAACCCCCAAAAATAATTTTTTTAATTTTAAAAAAATTTTCCACTTAAACCCATAAGAAAGGGGTTTAATTTCTAAAAACCCGTCTGGGGTTTTCCCCGGAAGGTTTTTCCTGTATATGAATCCTTTTTAATATTGGTTATTGTGTTTTTTTTTTATTTCAACCCAAATTGTTCCCAATGTATAAACAAAAAATTTTAATTTTTTTCAACCAGTGAAAAGCGAAATATGTTAATAACCCTGGACGGGGGGTTTTGGGATCCTGTCGAAAAATCTGATATCCTGGAATATTCTCTCGCATCTGACTCCTTACGTGGTGACGTCAGAAGTCGAGATTCAGCAAGGCACAAACAAAATGAATACTATCGATTCTCGATCATTGTGCATTTGGTCGAAATATCATCTTTTTGTTTGTTGTCCATTGTTTTGATATTCAGTAGCCTACACGCAGGCCATTCTCCGCTTTTCTGTGGGCCACTTGTCTAAAGTTAGAGACATGTTAAGGATGTGAATCTATATATATCTTCGAATGTATGGTATGTAGATCTATCAAAGGAGAGACTGGAATTATGAAATTTCATTGACAAGAATAAGGCTATAGTTCACTTCGAAACACTCAATACTAAACACAAATCAAAATCTTAAGCGAATGAATGAGTGTTAAACTATAAAACAACTTTTTAAATCCAGTCCTTAGTTTTTTTACATAAATTCATATACATCTCACGGTCATAAACAATAATAAAAAACTATCATAAATTTGGGAAAAATAATTTTTATAGAACAAACTAAGATACAACAATTTCGTCTCCTAAATCCTCTTATAACCAATCACACACCTAAATATTAATATCTGATCACTAACACACAAAGAGATACGTGACGAATATAATTATCAGATTCAAAAAGCAAACAAAAATATAGTATGGCAAGTTGGTTCAAAAACTCAATCCACACTAAACTTCTCTCACGGCAACAACTGCCTCCTCTGTTGCAAGACACTCTGGATTTCCGATATACCCTGCTCGATGCAGACAGGCCTCTATTATCCACTCAACGAGATATACACTGCGCACAGGACATCGATCAACATTTGATGTTGGGGAGAAAAAAAACAAGAAAAAACGAAAAGCAAAAAAACAGAAAAAAGAAAAAAGAAAGGGCTGGGGGCTGGGTGAAAGTATAGAGAGAGAGAGAGAAGAAGACTGAGAGAAGAGAGAGACAGGCAGATGAGACGAGAGAGAGAAAGGAGAGATACGAGCAGAAGAGAGAGATAGACAGCAGAGAGAGACGATTTCACATCAAGCAATGCATTTATCACCATGGGAACCTCTGCATTTAACATCTTTGGACAAACCTGCACAAACTCATTTGTAATCTATATAGAACATTATACATGGCCTATCATGGTTCTGATGCGGGCTGCAGGCATACCATTTATCGCACGCCCAACCAAAAGCACCCACATCCCACTGCACACACTACACGTTGCACAATAATTAATCATGACCACGTACAGCAAGCACAGCATGCATACATACCAGCGAAGCAACCCACAAGCTCACCGGCATATCCACACAACACCTCAAACACAGTACATAACATACGCACGAGCACACACCACAACGCACGCCATCGCACAGCACTCCTGCCGCGCACTGCACGCACATACACACACAACACACTCACGCCATTCTTACATAACTAACAAAGATCATACAACAAGACACCCACGACGTGGTGGAAACATGCCTCATACATGTTCACCTATACATACACTCAAGACACCGCATACACAACAAACAACATGAGCTCCCTCCCCTCCCCCTGTACCCCACACAACATACCACTGGTACACACACAACACACAACAATCACACACTCACACACACCACACATATTGGTCAAGAGCAATGGAGTAAGAATCGGGAAATAATTCACAAGTGCTGTGTAGCTGCCAACGAGTGTTTGACACACCTAATACACCGTGACATCTGAACACTGGGGGTTCCATGCTCGGGACTGGGGAGTCTCTGTCCCAGTAATAGACCTAGTGTGGTAGGCCTATTGTCGCTAGTCGCACTGGGGGTGGGGCTAAAGGGTTTCTTTTTTTTAAAGGCAGCTGATCGGAATGTACCCCTTTTGGCTGCTTCACATAGCTTTTTCATGTCTCGGGGTCGTTTTGTTGGGCCCGGGAGTTTTGCACAAGGCCTAAAAGGCTGGGGGGTGACTATTTTTTTCCGGGGGAAAAAGGAATTTAGGGCCAAGGGGTTTTGTTACCCGGGGAAACCTGGGATGGAGGGGATCATCGTAAAAGCGCCTTTTTGGGCGTTTCCAGTCCTGGTGGGGAAAGGGGGGGTGTTGTCGTAAGTCCCAACCCTCCCCTTGACGGCGGGTTTCCCCCCCAAGAGAAGCCGTCGACCGGAACCCTTTGCCCTCTCAGTGGATGCCCGTCCAAAGGGGGGGAAGGATGGAGGGGGGCCTGTAGACCCAGCATGGGGGAAAAAGATTTTTTTTTAAGCAGGGGATCGGGTTTTGGTCCAATCTGCTTTTGACTGATCCTGTTTTAAACAGTCATTTATCCCCACGGAAGGTTTGACTGCTGTATGTGTGGAGAGGGGCGGCGTGTTGACAGCCACTGCCCAAAAGGTTTGTACTGTAAAGGCCGGGTACGGGACGGGTTTAAAAAGACTTCCCGGGCCCCCCCACTGACATCTTTTTTTTCCGTCCACCCCTTTCACACTGGGGTCACCAAACAAAAAGGGTTTTTTACACTCTATGGGGTTTTGTTTTTTTTTGGAGGGTTTTCAGGGGTTTGGAATGGGGGGTTTTTTTTTGGGTGTTTTTGGGAATGGGGAATTTGGGGGGGGGGGCTTTGATGGGTGGGGGAGTTGGGCGTGTCTGTTTTATGTGTTTTGTAAGGGGGGCCCCTGTTTGCTTGTCCCTTTTGTGTGAAGTTGCTGAAGTTTTTGTTGCTTTCTCTTTTTGTGGAGTGGGGGGAAAGAAGAATTGTCAGTGGGGGTTTTTTTTGTCTGTGAGGAAAAAAAATATCTGTTGGATGTGTTTATGTTTTATTTTTCCTCTTTTGAGTTGTTCTGCAAGTGGTTCATTATTGTTGTCTGTCGACTGCTTGAGTGTTTTGGGGTGTTTAAATTGCACTGAGGGGTTTTTTTTTGTTTTCTTGGTGGGATTTTTTATGTTGGTTTACTGTCTTTGAGTGATTGTAGTTTGGGGTTGATTTTTTTCCTTTTATCTGTCCTGGTATTCTTGGCCCGTTTTTTTAGTTTTTTTGTTTCTTTTTTGTGAAACATCTCTTTTTTAATGTTTTCAGGAGTTTTTTACTCTTGGGTTTTAGTTTTCAGAGATGACCTTGGCTGTTTGTTTTTGTTTCTTGACCTATTTGTGATTTTTTGGGTTTTTAGTGTGTGTGTATTTCTTTCTGCATGTTGGAGATAGTGATGTTGGCTGCAATGAGTTTTTCGTGAAGCATTTTTTATAATTTCTGTGTTTTTCTTTTTGGAGAGAGAAGCATTGGGGCATTGCTTTTTTGTGTTGGGGTTTACTGTTGTTGTGGGAAAAATTTTTTAGTGGGGAGTGGGTTTTGGGGGGAGGGAGAGGTGGGGAGGGATGGGGCTGATGGTCACCTGTGGAAGTGGAGGGGGAGGGGAGGGGGGCTAACTATACCTTAAAACTTTTGGTTGGAAGAAGGGGGGGGGGGGAGAGGGGCGGTGTTGCAGTTTCTTCCTCAGGTGGATGTGGGAGCCGTTGAGGGAGGGGGGAGAGGGTCAGCTGAGAGGTCGGGGGGAAAGGGGGGGAGGGGATGGTCCCGTTGTCATCAGTAAAATGGAGGGGGTGATGTAGCCTTGGGCAGGGGGGGGAAAACGTGGGGGGTGTGGGGGGGCATGGAGGGGGGTGGATCAGCTAAAAGGTCTGAGGAAGGGTGAGAGGGGATGGGAAAAGTCATCAGGGAAAGGAGGGGTGATGAAAACCTGGTTGGGGGTGAAGACGGGGAGGTTGGAGGGCATGGAGTGGGGGGGAGTGGAAGGGGAGGGTGCCCCAAATGAAAAAGGGAGGAGAGTTTTTTTAATCCCCCTCTTTTTTCCCGGTCTGGCTGACATGGTTTGCCCGTCAGGGGGCCCCTGGGCTCGTATGGCCATTTGGGGCACCCCCGACCCCGGGTTGAGATGCCACGGGAAAAGAAAGGGCATCAGTCACCCGTTTCCGTGGTGACAAAGTTTTTGCCACTCATTGACTAAATTTTTTTCTAGGTGTCGAACTCCTCTTCAAAACCCCCCCGCTGGCATACATTGCCTTTGTACTAGGGTTTTTTCCCCCCCCCACTGTGGTATATGTGTATTTTTCAGTAAATTTTTTCTTCATCAGAACTAAAATTTAAAGAAGGATCGCCAAAGTTCACTGGGCAAGGTTGATGTAAAGTCTGTTGTAAAACTTATTTGTTTTGCTGTTATTCTTTGAAACTCTTTAAATAATTGAATTGACATTTTAAAGGGGGTGAAATTGTCCACAATACCTTTCAAGGAGAACAAACCGCCACAAAGGCAAGTTAGTATGAGTGGCTTCAAAGGTAACTTGGCAGGAGTCCTTAGTGTATTTTAATAGTCTCTTTTCTGAGACGTTGGGTACTCATAGATCGAGTCATGGGCCTCATGGTTAAAGCATTGCATCACTCAAGATTAACAAACTATTCACATGATTTATTGATTGATGGGTTGGATTGAAAGTGAAAGAGTAAAGATTAAAAAAAGAAAAATAAAAAAAACAAAAAAAACAAAAAAAAAGAGTGCAGTGATGATATCAATGTCATCTGCTTTGTGCCATTTTAAATGGCTATCTCCTACACACAAAGAGTGCGGCATTGCCAGATTACAGTTCGTCACCACGGAAACCACAACAACGTTGATCTATGTTGTGTTTCACGTCGGGGAAAGGCAATGGACAGTCTCACCCACTCACCTCACAAGAGCACTTTTACTTAGTCTAAAACTCTTAAGTGGTCCAGTTACCCCGGGGTCCATTGTACAGCTTCCCTTTGTTCCCACATCGCTGTTGCCCCCAGCACTGTAGGTTGTTGTGAGAATCACACATTCACAAAAATTTTTTGGATCTGGAGTATGGTTAAAATGT
>JASPKP010009530.1:0-10252 GCA_030674155.1 Stramonita haemastoma
AACACAACACACACAACACACACACAACACAAAAAACAAACACACAAAAACAACACACACACACACAAAAACAAGCAACAACAGCACACAAAACAACACACAACAACACAGCACAACACACACAACAAACACAACACACAACAACAACAGCACAAAAAAAACAAAAGCAAAACAAACACCAACACAAAACACAACAAAGCAACACACACAACCAACACAAAACACAGCACAAACAACAACACAACACAACAAAACAAGCACAACACACAAAAAACAACAAGCAACACAAAACACAAAAAACACAGCAAAAAAACACAACACACAACAACACAACACAAACACACAACACAACAACAACAACACAAACACACAACACAAACACACAAAAACACACACAACAGCAGCAAACACAACAAACACAAACAACACAACACACAACACAAGCCACACAAGCAAACAACACAAACACAGCACAACACACAACAACACAACACAAACAACAGCACACAACAAGCACACAACAAACAACACAAACAAGACAAGCAACAACAGCACAAACAACAAGCACAAACACAAACAAGCACACACACAAACAAAACACAAGCACACACACAACACACAACAAACACACAAACAACAAACAGCAACACAACACACACAAACAACAACACACAAGCACAAAACCACACAAACACAAAAACACAACAACAACAAACAACCCCCAAAAACAGAAAACAAAAAACCCAAAACCAACAAAAACACAGAGAAAAGCACACAGAGCAGAACAACAAACAAACAGCAACACAAAAAACAACACAACAGAAAAGCACAAAACACAACAAGCCAAGCAAAAAAAAAACAGCAACACAAAAGAAACACAAAGCAACACAAACACACACACAGAGAAAACGCCAACAAACAGCAAACAGCAACAGAAGCGGAAAGAACAACAAAAGCAACAAACAGAACAAACAAAAACACAAAAGGCACAAGCACAAAAACACACAACAGAAACACAAAGCAGCAAGCGCAAACAAGCAAACAAGCAACACAGCACACACAGCAAAGCAACACAGACAACAACAGCAACAAAGCACAACACAACAACAAACAGCACACAGCAACAGAAGCACACAACACAAAAGCACACAAGCACAACACACAAGCAGGCAAACACCAACAAAAACACACAGACAAACAACAAACAAACACAAGCACGGCAAGCAACACAACACACAAGCACAAAAGACAAAGGCACAAACAACACACACAAAAACAAAGAGCAACAACACAAGACAAACAGCAGCAATCAAAAGAGGCCCAAACACAAACAACAAACAAGAGAACAAGCAACAAACAAGCAACAGGAAACACAAGCAGGCAGCAACACAAACACAACACAGAGCAAACGACAAAGCAACACACACACAGCAAACAAACAAACACAAGCAAACACACACAAACACAAAAACAGCAACAAAGACACCGACACAGCAGGACACAACACAGCAACACACAGCAACAGACAACAAGCAACCAACAACAACAAAGCACAGAAACAAAGCACCAGCACACAAGCAACAACAAGCAACAGAAACAGCACACAAACACAACAAACAAGCAAAGCAGACAGCACAACAACAGACAGCAAACACACAGACACACAACAGCAGACAAACACAGAAAGCAAACACAAGCAAAAACACACAGACAGAGCACCAAACACACACAATGAAACAGAACAAACACAAGGACACAAAAATAAACACAAAACAAGAGCAAATCAGGGCACCACAAAACAGCAAGAAAAAGCAACAAGCACACACGGGAACAACCAAGGAGAACACATCCAGCAGCAACAGCAGCAGCAAGGACAAGACAACTCAAAAAGCAGCAAGCAGCAGCAGCATCCAGACAAGCACACAAGGCCAGAAAAACCCCAAAAAACAAAAAGCAAAAACAAAAAAAACAAAACAAAACAAAAAACAACAAAAACCGGACACAAACACAACAAGACACAAAAAGCAACACAAGCAAACAAGCACACAAAACAACACAGCAACAAACACAAAAACAACACACAAAAAAGCCAAACACAAAAGAAAAAAAGCAACACAAAAAGACACAACAACATAACACACAAAACAGGGAAAACACACAAACAAAAGACAACAAAACAAAAACACAATACAAAGACAGCAAAAAACAGCACAGAAACAACACACAAACAAACACAAGCAAAGAAACAGCAACAACAAAACAAACAAAAAGCAAAAACAAAACACACAGAACACAAAAACAGCAACACAACAAACAGCAAACACAAGAACAAGCAGCAACACAGAACACAGCAAGCAAAACAACACAACAAACACAGCAGCAACAGAACAAAGCAAGACAACAGCACAAACAAAACAAGCACAACAACACAGCCAAACGAAAAGCAGCAACACAGCAAACACACAAGAACAGCAACAGCAAAGACAGCACAGCAGACAGCACAAGGCAAACAACAACAACAAGAACAAAACAAACAAACACACAGCAAGGACAAACAGACAACACACAAGCAAACAACAAAAAAAAAAAAAAACACAGAAGGACAACAAAGCAGCAGCAGCAGCAAAACACAACAAACAGAACAACAGGCAACACAGAACGCACACAAACAGAAAGCAACAACAAACACACACAAGGCAGCACAGCAAGAGCACAACAGGCACAGCAAACAGCAGCAACAAAGCAGGCAACAACGCAGCAAAACCACACACACACAGCAACAAAAGCAAACAGCAAGCCAAAAGCACACACACAGCACAAAGCCAGCACACAACAGACCAACAACAAAGGCAGCACACAGCAGCAACAACAAGCACAGCACCACAACACAGAATCACAAGACACACAAACAACAAGAGCAGCAGGCAACGAAACAGACAAAGCAGCCATACAAGGGACCAAAAACCCCGCCCAAACAAAGAAGAGCCCAAACAAGGGGCCAAACCACAAACCAGACACAACCCAGCACCAGAAAAAGCCAAACCAAGGGCAAGCAACCCCCACCAAGGGAACACACCCCACACAACAGCCCCCAAGGGCAAAACAGGCAAAACCACCCCAACACCACAAGCAAAAACAGCAACAAGCAACCAAAAAGCAAACAAACAAGCAAGGGACCAACAAAGACCAGCCAAAACAAAACCACAAACAGAAACCAAACCGCACCCAAGCCAGGGCACACCCCCAGGCCCAAAGACAGACACACACCAAAGACAGCAAGAAACAACCCAACCAAAACCCCAAAACCCACAAAAACCCAAAGCCAAGCCAAAAAACAACAACCAACAAACACCCAGAACCCCACACACACACAAAAAAAGGAAGCCCAAAGGGCAACAGCACCACACAAAACCAAAACAGCACCACCAAGGGGAACAAGCACCAAAAAAACCCCAAAGCAACACACACCACCACAAAGCCCCCCCCAAAAACAGCAACCGCACAAAAACAACCCCAAAAACACAACACAAAACCCAACACCAGCCACAACAAACCACAGAAACCAAAACAGAGGCACACACCCCAAAAACCACAACCAAAAAGGACAACCAGCAACAGCAGAAGACCAAACACCCCAAAAAGCACAACCCCAAACCAACCAAACCCCCCCACAACAACAGCAAGACAAAACAGAACCCCAGAAAACCAAACAACCAAAAGAAAAGAAACCACAGCAAGAACACAGGAAAACCCAAACACAGGAAATACCCCACCCAAAAAACCAAAACCAACCAACCCCAAACAAACAAACACAAAAGGGGACCCCCAAACCCCCACACCAAAACACAAAAGAAACCAACCCCAAACCCAAAAAAAAAGCCCCAAAAAACAACAAAAACCCCAAACCAACCCCCACAACCCAAACCCCAAAACAACCCCCAGCCAAAACCCAAACAACCAACACACCCCAAAAAAACCCCAAAGCAAACCAAAGACAAAACCCAACAAAGCCCCACACACAAACCAAAAACCCAAGGGCCCCAAACAACACCAAAACAGGACCAAAACACACCCCAAACAACCAGCAACACCAAAACCCCCAGCCACCCAAAAAGACACACACCCCCCAAACACCAACCAAAGGGCCCCCAAAGGGGCAAACCAAACCCAGCAAACCCAAAAGGGCCAAAACAAAACAAAGAAAAAGGGGAACAAAGGGGAAAAAAACCAGAAAAACAGAACCCCAGCACCCCAAGAACAGCAACAAACAAACAACAGAACAAAAACCCAAAACACCAAAACAACCCCGCAAAACCCCAACCCACACCCGCCCCCCACCCAAACAAACCCCCCAAACAGCAAAAGGGGGGGGGGGGGGGGGGGGGGGGGGGGGGGGGGGGGGGGGGGGGGGGGGGGGGGGGGGGGGGGGGGGGGCCCCCCCCCCCCCCCCCCCCCCCCCCCCCCCCCCCCCCCCCCCCCCCCCCCCCCCCCCCCCCCCCCCCCCCCCCCCCCCCCCCCCCCCCCCCCCCCCCCCCCCCCCCCCCCCCCCCCCCCCCCCCCCCCCCCCCCCCCCCCCCCCCCCCCGCACAAAACAGCCAGACACAGACACACACAACAAACAAGCACAGACACACCCCAGCAGGCAAACAACAAGCGAGCAGGCAAGCAGCACAGGGCAACACAGCAGCACAACAGCACACAAAAGGCAGCAAAACAGCAACCACAGAGACAGCAAGACAACAAGGCACACACAACACAGCACACAAGCAAAGACAACACAGGAGCAGCACAGAGACAAGCCCAGGCACAGAACAAGCACACACAAACAACACAAACAACAAGGCACAAGCAGCACAACACAAAGCAGAACAGACACAAACACAGCATCAGCAGCACAAAGAGAGCACACACAGCAACAAACAGACACAACACCAACAACAGCAAGACAGAGCAACAGCAGGACAGCAAGACAGAAAGAAACAACAAACACAAGCACAAGCACCACAACAGCAAGCACAGCACAAGCACACAGCACAACAGCACACAGAGAGAGCAGCAGCAACAGAGCACACAGAGCACAAGGGCACAGGCACACACAAAGCAGCAAACAAGCAAGCAAAGAGCACAGCAAAAAAGCACAGCACACAAGCACCAAGCAGGCAACAACACACAGAAGAGCACAAGACCACAAGCACAGCAAGCAAACCAAAGAGCAAACACAAGCACACAACAGAAAACAGACACACACACAAACACAGCAGAGCAGGACCCAACAACACAGCACACAGAGGGAAGAGCAGACACAGAGGCACAAGAACAGCACAGAGCAACCACAACAGACACAACAGCAACACAGCACACAGGAACAGCACACAGACACAACAAGCAAGCAAGACAAGCAAACACAAGGGGCACAAGCACAGAGCAGACACAAGCAGAGCAAATCAGCAGACAGAAGCAACACAGGCAAAGCACAGCAGCACAGCAGAAAAGGAGCCAAAGGAACAGACAGCAAACCACAAACAAACACAACAAGCACACACACAAAGGCAGCAACAGAAGCACACACAACAACAGCAAAGCACACAGCAAGCACAGGGACAGCAACACACAAAGCAGCACAAAGACCCCAGCAGCAGAGGACAGCAAGGGACAAACACAACAAACAAAAAGCACAGGCAAGCAACAAGCAACAGCACACAACAGAGCACCAGACACACAAGCAGAACACCCAAAAGGGCACACACGAGCAACAAAAACAGACAACAACACAAACAGAAGCAGCAAGAAGCCAGCACAGCAAGAGGCAGCAAGCAAAAAACAGCACACAGCAACACAGCACAACAGCAGGCCAAGGGAGCAAATCAGCACAACAGACCAACAACCAAGGCAGGAGGCACAAACAACACACCCACAGCACAAGACAAGCAGGGAGCAACAACAAAAGGACACAGGCACAAGCAGCCAGCCACAAGCACAGAGAACAGCACAACAACAAGACAGCACAGCAAAGCAAAGCAGCAAGCAGCAACACAGAAAAGCAACACCAACACACAGCCCCAGACAACAGCAAACAGACAAAGAAGAACAGCACAAGAAAGCAACAACAAAACAGGGCAACCAGCAAACCAACAACAGGGAGACACACACACAAACAAGGGCACAACAAAGCAACACAGCACCACAGGAGCGACACAAACAGAAAGCAAGAGCACCACAAACACAGCAAGGCACAAAAGCACACACAGCACACAGACAACAAACAGACAAGCAACACACAGCAGAGGGGACAGCAACAAAAAAGAACAGAACAAGCACAGAGCACACACAAAGACAGACAGGCAAAGCAAAACAGCAACAACAAGGACAACAAGGGCACACAACACAACACAGCAACAACAGCAACAAGCAACCAACAACAAAAACAGAACAACAAGCAAACAGAGGAGACAGAAACAAACCAGGGCAGGCCACACAGACAGCACAGAAGGGAGCAGGAGAAGGCAAAGCAGCAGCAACACACAAGACCAGCAAGAGGCAAAAAAAGAGCAAAAAAGGCACACAACACACAGGCAAAGCAGAAGAGACACAAGAAACAGAAAGACAAAAACCCAACACAAGGACAGGACCAAACAAAACAGCAACACAAAGAGCACACAAGCAACAGCAGCAAACAGAGACAAGAACACAAGAAAACAGCCCCAAGCACAGCAAAGCAACACCACAGCAGCAGCAACAAACAACACAAACAGCACAAAGCAAGAAAAAAACAGAAAAAAAGAGAAACACACACAGGGAAACCCAAAAACCAACAAAACAGGGCAACAAAACCCAAACAGGGCACAAAAACAAAAAGAGGGAAAAAACAAGAACAAACAAAGGAGCAACCAACACACAAACAAAGCAGGGCAGGGAGGGAAAAGGAAAAAAGCACCAACAAAAAAAACAAGGGGAAAAACAGACAAAAACGCAAAAAAAGACAAGAAAACACAAAAGGCAAAAAGGGCCAAGCAAAAACAAGGGGGAGACAAACAAAAGCAGAGGAGGGAAAACAAGAGCAGGCAGCAAAAGCAACAAAAAAAACAAGCAAAAAGGAGGGGCCAAAAAAAAAGGCAGGCAAAAGGGAAAAAGACACAAACACACAAAAGGAAGAACCAAAACAACAAAAAAAGCAGCAAGAGCACAGAAGGAGCAACACACCCCAAAAACACAAAAAACAGGACAACAACCAGAACAAAAAACCCCCAGGGGCCCGCAAAAAAGCAAGGGCAAAAAAAACAACAAAACCACAAGAAAAGCAAGCAGGGAAAAACAAAAACACAGGCAAACCACCACACCCAAAAAAGCAGGAAAAACACAGAAAAAACAACAAAACCCAACACACAAAAAACAGGAAAAGAAAAAAAAAACACCAAAACAACACAAAAAAAAAGGCAAAAGGCACAACAAGAAAAAAGCAAGGAACAGAACCCAAAAAACAAACAACGGCAAAGGGAAAAAGAAAGGGGGGGAAAAACAAGCCAAAACAGGCGAAAAAAAGCCAGAGCAGCACAACAAAAACACAAACCAGCAAACAACACAAGGGGCAAAAGGGAAAGGGCAAAACAAACAAAAACAAGGAAGGAAAAAACAAGGAAAAACACAAACCCGGAGGAAAAAAAAAAACCAAAACAGAAAGAGGAAAGAGCAACCACAAAACAGACACAACAAGACAAAAAGGGGAGAACAAAACACAAAAAGAAAAAAAAAAAGGGAAAACCCCAAAAAAAAAAACCCCCCAAAGGCCAAACCCAAAAACAACCCCAAAAACCCCCAAAAACCCCCCCCAAAAAAAAAAACCCCCCCCCCCCCCACAAAAGCCCAAAAAACCCCGAAAAAACCCCCCAAAAAAAAAAAAAACCCCCCAAAAAAAAAACAAAAAAACCCGGAAAAAAAGGAAAAAAACCCCCAGGGGAAAACCAAAAAAACCCCCCCCCAAAAAAACCCCCCAAAAAAGGGGGCCCAAAAAAAAAAGGGGGGGAAAAAAAAAAAAACCCAAAACCCCCCAAAAAAACCCAAACCCCGGGGCCCAAAAAAAAACCCAAAAAAAACCCCCCCCCACCCCAAAAAAACGGGCCCCCCCCGGGGGGAAAAAAAGGGGGGCCCCCCCCAAAAACCCCCCAAAAAAAAAAACCCCCCCAACCCCCCAAAAAACCCCCCCAAAAAAAAAAAAAGGGGGGGGGGGAAAAAAAGGGGGGCCCCCCAAAAAAACCCCAAAAAAAAAAAGGGGAAAAAAAAAAAATGGAAAGGGAAAAAAGGGAAAAAAAAAAAAAAGAACCCAAAAAAAACCCCCCCGGGGGGGGGCCCCCGGGGGAAAAAACCCCCAAAAAAAACCCCCCCCCCCCCCCCCCCAGAAACCCCCAAAAGGGGGGGGGGCCCCCCCCCCCAAAAAAAAAAAGCCCCCAAAACCCCCAAAACCCCCCCCCCCCACAAAAAAACCCCCAAACCCCCCAAAACCCCAAAAAAAAAAAAAACCCCGGAAAAAAAAAAAAAATGGGGGGGAAAAAAAAAAAAAGGGGGGGGGGCCCCCCCCAAAAAAAACCCCCCCCCAAAAAAAAAAACCCCAAAGGGAAAAAACCCCCCCAAAAAAACCCCGGGGGAAAAAAACCCGGCCCCGAAAGGCCCCAAAAAAAAAAAACAACAAACCCAAAAGCAAACCCCAAAAAAACCCCCCAAAAACCAAACCCCAAAAAAAAAAGCAGGAAAAAGGAAAAAAAAAACCCCCCCCAAACCCCCCCCCAAAGGGGGGCCCCCCAAAACCCCCCAAAAAAAACCCCCAAACCCCCCAACCAAAAACCCAAAAAAGGGGAGAAAACCCCCAAAAAAAAAAAAGGGGGCCCCCCCCCCCCCCCCAAAAAAAAAAAAAAAAAAAACCCCCAAAAAAAAAACCCCCAAAAAAAAAAACCCCCCAAAAAAAAAAAAAGGGGGGGAAAAAGAAACAGAAAAAAAAACCCCCCCCCCCCCAAAAAAAAAAAAAAAACCAAAAAAAAAAAAAAAAAAAAAAAACCCCAAAACCCCAAAAAAAAAACCCCCCAAGGGGGGGAAAAAACCCCCGGCCCCAAACCCAAAAACCCCCCCAAAAAAGAAAAAAACCCCCAAAAAAAAAAAAAACACCCAAAACCCAAAAAACCCCCAAAGGCCCCAAAAAAAAACCCCCCAAAAACCGGGAAAAAGGGCCCGGCCCAAAAAAAAAAGGCCCCCCCAAAGGGGAAAAAAAAAAAAAAAAAAAACCCCCCGGGGGGCCCGGGCCCCCGGGGGCCCCCAAAAAAAGGGCCCCCCCAAAAAAAAAAACCCCAAAACCCCCCCGGGGGAAGGGGCCCCCCCCCCCCCAAAAAAAAAAAAAAACCCCCCAAAAAAAAAAAAAACCCCCCCCCAAAAAAACCCCCCCCCCAGGGGCCCCCAAAAAAAAAAAAAAAACCCCCCCCAAAAAGGGGGGGCCCCCCCCCGGGCCCCCCAAAAAAACCCCCCAAAAACCCCCCCCGGGGAAAAAAAAAAAACCCCGGGGCCCCCCCCCAAAAAAAAAAAAAAAGCCCAAAAAAAGGGACCCAAACCCCAAAAGGGGGGGGAAAAAAAAAAAAAAGGGAACCCCAAAAAAAACCCAAAAAAAGGGAAGGGCCCCCCCCAAAAGGGGAAAAAAAAAACCCCCCCAAAAACCCCCCAAAAAAAGGGGGAAAAAAACCCAAAAAACCCCCCCCGGGGAAAAACCCCCCCAAAACCCCCCCAAAGGGGGAAAACCCCGGGGGCCCCCCCCCAGGGAAAAAAAAGGGAAAAAAGGGCCCCCAAAAAAAAGGGCCCCCCCAAAAAACCCCGCAAACACCCGGGGGAAAAAAACCCCCCAAAAAAAAAAACCCAAAAAGGGGGGGGGGGAAACCCCCAAAAAAACCCCCCCCAAAAAGGGGGGGGGGGGGAAAAAAAAAAAAACCCCGGGGCCCCCCCAAACCCAAAAACCCCCCCGGGGCCCCCCAAGGGGGGGAAAAAAAACCAAAAAAAGAAAAACCCCCCAACCCCAAAAAAGGGGGGGCCCCCCAAAAAAAGGGGGAAAAAAAAAAACCCCCCCCCAAAAACCCCCCACCCAAAACCCCCCAAAAAAAGGGGGAAAAAAGGGGGCCCCCCCAAAAAAAACCCCCCCCAAAAAAAAAAAAAACCCCCCCCCAAAAAAAACCCGGGGAAAAAAAACCCCAAAAACCCCCCCCCCCCCCGGGGCCCCCCCAAC
>JASPKP010000952.1:0-2500 GCA_030674155.1 Stramonita haemastoma
GGACACAGGCTCTTTCAGCCACTCAGAGCCACAGCACAGCTAGGAATCTGGACAAGAGGAGGAGGAGGAGAAAGTGAGAAAGTCGGACAAGTATACAATTAATGAGCAGAAGGACTAACGCACTGACTGAGTTGGACACACACGCAGTTCATCACTCACTCTCCCCACAAGTCCTTCGGATTAGACTATAAACCCAGCCGGCCCCCCGTGTGCCAACGCAACGTAGAATATTTTGCGCGCACACGTTAAATCCTGTTCCGCTTTTTATTAAGAGTAGGTCATTGTATGTCGGTGGGAACTGATGATAAGATTTACAAAACTGCATACACACGGGGACTGAAGGTTAAAAAAAAGCACATGAGTGTTTATTCCATTATCTTCGATACAAAAGAATAAATCAATCAATCAATCAATCAATCAATCAATCAATCAATAAATAAATAAATAAATAAATAAATAAATAAAATCAGCAGACTGACGGACTGACTGACTGGATGGACTAGTGACTATGTGGATCGGTGGTCTAGACGTAAAGCACTTGCCTAGAAAGCGAATAGTCCGGGTTGGAAGAGTGTGGTGGTTCGATTCTTTGTTTGTGCTCGAATCTTTTCCCTCATCCATCAGACTGGGAGTGGTAGTGGAGGTCCCGTGTGCCTACGCATTTAGCGCAAGTAAAAGAACCCACAACAACAAGAGAGTTGTCTCTGGCAAAACTCTGTCAAAAAAGCCACCGCAATAGGGAAACAATCTGCATGCAGATAGGAAAAGAAGAAAAAAGAAAATGGGCGGCGCTGCTCATGTGGCGACGCGCTCTCACGGAGAACAACTCGAATTTCACGTAGAGAACTCTGCCATGACTTAAAGGGGTATTCCTTCTTCGTCGACGTCAAACGCTAGAGACAACAACGCATGAGGCCCTCACAAAAAGGTAAAAGTTTCCCATAACCTACGTGGTCGTCAGGGAGCGAGGTGTCACCCATTCACTTGGGAATCACGCTCGATGCTGCTTAACCTTAGCTTGGAAAAAGCGAGTGCCCTGACCACTGAGCTGTCCCACCTCAGCTTCTCTAGGGGCCAGCATATTGAGGACGGCGCCCATCTCCTCTCCCTCGCTGCTTTACCTTCCCTGACCCTACAGAGGGCAGGTACCTATTGACAGCTGGGTGAACTGGAGGACTGTACTGAAACCAAGGTGCGCAAACGGTCACCCATCCACTTGGTAACCACGCTCGATGCTGCTTAACTTTAGCTTGGGGAAAGCAAGTGCTCTGACCACTGAGCTATCCCGCCCCCTAATGAAGTGTTCATTACAAAGGGAAAACTTTCATTGAACAGACACCTCAGTGGAGATTGGAACTAACACATGGGACGTCTTCAGTCACCAGAGAGCCTGTAGAAAAACAAAACACCTCCTCTCCTCTCCTCTCCTCTCCTCTCCTCTCCTCTCCTCTTCTCCTCTCCTCTTCTCTCCTCTTCTCCTCTCCTCCCCTCCTCTCCTCTCCTCTCCTCTCCTCCCCTCTCCTCTCTCCTCCTCTCTCCTCCTCTCCTCTCCTCTCTCCTCTCCTCTCCTCTCTTCTACTCCTGTGGTCCTCGCGTGCAGGGCCAGGAGCCAGCCATCAATACTTGACAAAGCTTTTTCCGACTTCGGTCAAGGTTTTGTTTTGCTTTGGTTTTGTGTTTGGTTTTGTTTTGGTTTTTGGTATGGGGGCGGGATAGCTCAGTGGTCAGAGCACTCGCTTTCCCCCAGTCAAGTTAAGCAGCGTCAAGTGTGGCTACCAGTTGGATGGGTGACCGTTTGCGCGCCTTGGCTTCAGTACAGTCCACCCCCTGTTCACCCAGTTGTAAATGGGCACCTGCCTTCTTTAGGGTCAGGGAAGGTAAAGCAGCGAGGGAGGGGAGATGGGCGCCGCCCTCATGGCGCTGGCTCCTAGAGAAGCTGAGGCCTCTGATGCCTCGCTCCCCTACGACCACATAGGTTATGGGACACCTTTACCTTTTTACAATTCCTAAAAGAGGGATCAGCTATAGCAGATGGAATGGGTGACACAAATATACCTAGCATGCAGCATGCTGCCCGAGGAAAGATCCGCTAGACTCATCTTGACCCAACACACACTGCCTGAAACATTCAATGCACAGTCATAACAACTCCTCAAGGAGTTCATGGAGAAGTCATGTTTATTTAAAAGATAAAATGGTAAAGGTGTCCCAAAACCTTTGTGGTCGTAGGGGAGCGAGGCATCAGAGACCTCAGTTTTTTCTCTAAGGGATCAGCATATTGAGAGTGGCGCCTATCTCCTCTCCCTCGTTGCTTTACCTTCCTGACTCTAAAAGAGGGCAGGTACCCAAATTACAGCTGGGTGAACTGGGAGACTGTACTGAAGCCAAGGCGCCCAAACGGTCACCCATCCACCTGATAACCACGCTCGATGCTGCTTAACCTAAGCTTGGGGAGAATGAGTGCTCTGACCACTGAGCTATCCCGTTCCCGTCTGCATAA
>JASPKP010000952.1:17500-20000 GCA_030674155.1 Stramonita haemastoma
AGACAAAAGATAACAGAAACCAGAATCAACGGATTGAACACGAATAAACATACCAATAAAAAGATAAAGGTGTCCCATAACCTGTGTGGTCGTAGGGGAGTGAGGCATCAGAGACCTTAGCTTCTCTAGGGGCCAGCATGTTGAGGGCGGCGCCCATCTCCTCTTCCTGGCTGCTTTACCTTCCCTGACCCTAAAGATGGCAGGTACCCATTGACAGTTAGGTGAACTGGGGGGACTGTATTGAAGCCAAGGCGCGGGAAAAACGGTCACCCATCCAATTGGTAACCACGCTCGATGCTGCTTAACCTTGACTTGGGGAAAGTGAATGCTCTGACCACTGGGCTATCCTGTCCGAAAACACACTAATAACCCCCAAAACACACTAATAACCCCCAAAACACACTAATTACCCCCAAAACACACTAATAACCCCCAAAACACACTAATAAACCCCCAAAACACACTAATAACCCCCAAAAACACACTAATAACCCCCAAAACACACTAATAACCCCCAAAACACACTAATAACCCCCAAAACACACTAATAACCCCCAAAACACACTAATAACCCCCCAAACACACTAATAACCCCCAAAACACACTAATAACCCCTCCATACATTTACACTTAAACCTTGCACACAAACTTTTGTTTTTCTGTTCCTCTCTATCCATCGTTGTTGCTATTGCTGCTGTTTCATCCGTTCGTCTGTTCCTCAGGTTAACACACTAAGGGTCACCCACATCAACACCACATTTCACGACTCTTTTAAGTACTTTGCATATAGGCAGCCGCACTCTTACTTGAGAGGATTTTTCTCCTTTAAAGGAACATGCAGCTTATGATGATAAGAGCTTGTCATTGCTGAGGACAATAACAACATAACATTAAATTTAAAGCATAAAAAACTGTTCTACTTCTCCCTTAGAGAAAGTTAAGCAGCATCGAGCGTGGTTTCTAAGTAGATGGGTGACGGTTTTCGCGCCTTAGCTTCAATACAATCCCCCAGTTCACCCAGCTGTAAAAAAAAGTACCTGTGCTCTTTAGGACAGGGAAGGTAAAAGCAGCGAGGGAGAGAGAGGAGATGGGCGCCGCCCTCAGTATGCTGGCCTGTGGAGAAGCTGAGGTTCTGACACCTGGCTCCCCAACGACCCCGTGAGTTATGGGAACAGGGTTTTAGCACTTTGCTGACATCAATCACTGACAAGAGCTTTTGAGCCTGGGTCTGTCTGCTGGTTTTGCTTTTTGTTTCTAGACTATATGTTTGTCTGTATATATCTGGGATGAGTGTCTGTCTGTCTGTCTTTCTTTCTTTTCATTCTTTTTGTTTCTTTGAGTGTGGGGGTCTCTCTCTCTCTCTCTCTCTCTCTCTCTCTCTCTTCTCTCTCTCTCTCTCTCTCTCTCTCTCTCTCTCTCCTCTCTCTCTCTCTCCTCTCTCTCTCTCCTCTCTCTCTTCTCACTCACTCACTCTCTGTTTGTTTGTCTCTCTGTCTCTCTGTCTCTCTGTCTCTCTCTCTGTCTGCCTCTGTGTGTGTGTGTGTGTGTGTGTGTGTTGTGTGTGTGTGTGTGTGTGTGTGTGTGTGTGTGTGTGTGTGTGTGTGTGTGTGTGTGTGTCTCTTTTTCTTCCTTTCTTTCTTTCTTTGTATTTCTCTCTTTCTTTCTTTCTTTTGTTTTCTATCTGCTAATCTTTTTTCTTTCTTTTATCCCCTCTTTTATTTCTTTCAGAGCTCTACATTTCTTTCTTTCTGTCCTTCTTCTTCTTTTTTTTTTTTTTTCCCTTTTTTTCCCCTTTTTTTTTTTCTTTCTTTTTTTTCCCCTTTTTTTTTTTTTTTATTTTTTTCCTTGCTGCTCCTTTCTTTATTCTTTTTTACTCTCTATCTCAAAAACTCCGTTTGGGGCTACCCCCCCACCCCTCCGATCTCTCTCAAATTCCCCCCCCATTCCCCCCTCCCCCCCCCTCTTTCTCCCCCTCTCTCTCCCTCCCCTCCTCTCTCCCCCTCTCCCCTTCCTCTCCCCTCTCTCCCTTTTCTCTCCCCCTCTCCCCTCTTCTCTCCTCTCTTATCTCCCTCTCTCTCTCTCTCTCCTTTAAACCCGAAAAAAAAATAAAAAAAATAAAAAAATTTTTCTCTCTCCTTTGTTTTTCTGGGGTTTGTCAATTTTCGCCAGTCTCTGTTTGTCTGTCGTTTGTTCGTATCTGTCTGTTTTGTTGTCTTCGTCTGTCCTTTCTTCTCTTCTCTCTCTTCCTGTCTCGGGTTTTGTCTCTCCTCTCCCTCTCTCTTCCCCTCTCCTTCTCTCCCCTCCTTTTCCTCTCCTCTCTCTCTTCCTTCTCGAAAAAAAAAAATTTTCCTTGCCTTGGGGCCTTCCTTGCCTTGCCCCCCCTTTTCCCCCCCCCTTCCTTTCCCCCCTCCTCTCTCTCTTCCCCTTTTTTCCCCCTCTCTCTCCTTCCCCCTCTCTCTCTCTCTCCCCTCCCTCCCTCTCTCTCTTCTCTCCCCCTCTC